>JAWNKV010000365.1:0-225420 GCA_035041805.1 Amiota mariae
GTATGCCAATTTCTATTCCATGTCATGTGCGCGCGAGCAAAACGCAAGCGCATTTCTTTTCTGACCATATAAAGTGGTGTTTTTTTCTTCTATTTTTTGTCTCCGTAGGTGTTTAGCTCTCCTAATTACTCTTTGCAACGTTGATAAGCACCAGCTTAACACCAGTTTTTTCCTTGATTTTGGAAGACGAGTCGTGCGAATTTGATGCATCCCTCATTATAGCTCTCCTGTCTGCTTGGGAAACCACTCGATTATTAGCGCCCTTGAAGTTTTTCCCATAGTTCTCCTTTTTTTTTGTATTGATAGTCCAGACTCGAAGTATGCTTCAATTTTTGATTTTTCTTCCAAATATAAAACTGTTCCTCTTCCCATATTTATCGTTAATTTACAGAAATTCGATATTTTAAGCTAAAAAAAAAATTTGGTGACCGTAATTGCCAAATTGATCGAGATAAATGAAATTCTATTTGGGGCGCTATACTGATGAAGCAAAATAAATGCAATCTTTTTCGTCGAAAATAAAACAAAACAGCATAAAAACATAACTGTTCATCTATCGACTTTTATTTTTAGATCAGAAATATTACTTATTACATAACGAAATTGCACACAATAGGAATATAGAATTTTGCGAAAACAAGTGAGTAAAAGAGGGGGCCTAATCTGATGATGCGCAGTGTAAATATAAGTGAAACTCAAAACAACTTCAAATGAATATGATTGATGTTACTACTCATTTTATAATGAATAAATCAAAAGGACTTTAGAGTTATTTAATGCTCTTACTCAATCAATTACTTACAGCCATCGTCGATGCAGATACATGGGCGCTGTTGCCACTTGTCGTTGGCGGCTGTTTACTGTCCACATCGATATTCAATGTCTAAAAATACATTTCAGAACTTCGATTTCGTCTCTCTGAGTAGGCCTACATACTGGCCAGCTGATCGAAGAAATATCCCTGATCTTATTGATTTAGGTATCACTAGGAACATTCCTAGAAACCTTATATCTGCAACTATTCATTACGAACTGTCGTTCAGTCCCCCGTTTATTTTTACACAGACTTACACCAAATAAGACAAATTGGCTCAATTATAAAAAATATATAAGTTCTCATATCGACATTACACCCTTAATCAACTCAGAAAGTGATTTTGGTATGTGAGTTAAACTCAATACTCGTACTAGTAACTGTAGCTACTCGTATATTATCAACACCCAATAATGTTGCACGTCACTATAGAAGAAACTCTTTCTCAAATAGTGAAATTAAAGAACTTGTTGCTATCAAAAGACGTTTGAGACGAGATTGGCAGCAAAACAGATTTCCCGCTGCTAAAGAAAGACTGAAAATTGCAACTAAAAACTTATCAAAAACACTCAAAAGTGAAAAAGTTGAGGTCAAAGTATTTGCTGAACATTTGATAATTGTGTTCCAAGTACAAATCCGCTAAAAACCAGTACGAGTGAAATTAACATAATTATTGAAACTCAGCTGAACCCGAAAAAATATGCAGGACATGACCTTATTGTACCAAAAATGATAATTGAACTTCCATACGCGGCAATAGCTTTTCTCACATGATTGTTTAACGCCATTCTTCAAATCGGTTACATTCCGTCTTAGTGGAAAAAACTGTCATACTAATGATTCCGAAACCAGGGAATAATAAGTCAAGAGCTTCTTCTTACAGGCTCATAAGTCTGCTTTCATGCCTTTCCAATTGTTTGAAAAGATAATTTTATTCAATCTTAATCACCATCTACAAGTCGATAACATATTTCCGGTTCATCGGTTTGGATTTCGATCTAAGCATGGATCAATAGAACAACTACACAAAATTAACACCGAAGTAAGAACTGCATTTGAGCTACGAGAATATTGCTCAATGGTATATTTTGATGTAGCTCAAGCGTTTGATCAAGTATGGCACGAAGGCTTACTTTATAAAGTAAAATGTTTGCTTTCCCAAAACTCACACAAAATTCTGGAGTCTTATATAGTGAATTGAGTTTTTGTAGTGAGACTCAACAATTTCATATCAAACGAATATGAATATGAACGAATTAAAACTGGCGTTCCGCAAGGCAGCGTTCTGGGCCCAATTCCATATATATTGTATACTGGAGATATACCAACAAATTCATGAATTGTCACATCTACGTTCGCCGATAACACTGCTATAATCAGCCGTATTCGCTGCCCAGACAAAGCATCCTAAAACAATGGAAGTGTGATTATCTAAGTGCAGAATAAAAGTGAATGAATAAAAATGTAAGCATGTCATATTTACGCCAAACCGTAAAACTTGCGATCCCGTATCCTTAAATAGAACTACTATACCTCAAACACAGGATAACACCTATCTTGGCGTTCACCTAGACAGGTGTTTTATGCTGCCTTCAGACATAGTTTAGATCTGATGCGGAATAGACGGTGATATAATTCTCAACTGGTTAGGTGATTTCGTTGGGCACCGACATAAAACAGCTGATCATTGCACAAAACAATTTGAAGTAAATTTTAAATTGTAATTTTATTTTTAAATTGTAATTTTATTTTTAAATTTTAATAAAAAAAAAATATAAAAATCATAATGAGTCGGACTCGCACACGGAGGGTTCCGTACCATCGTACACGATTTTTTGCTGCAAAAATGAATTATGTATTCAAATAACACTGAGAAGTGTCCACACTTACTCTTCATGCACCTTTTATATGAAAAGTGCGTCTTGAAATTTATATTTATTTATTTATATTTTATGGGTATAAGTAAGACACATATAGTATCAAAATTACAATAAAAAAATAGTAAAAAAACAAAAAAGTATTTCTAAAAGGATCATGAATTTGAATAGGAGGTACCCGTCCTAGCAGTCCGATTCGGCAGATTCCGACAAATATACTGCATATAGTGGAAGGAAAGCTTAGTGCAAAAATTCAGATCAATTCAATCCAATCAGACTCTGAAAGACTATTTTTCATACATACAGACTCGTCTTGTCGAGTTGATGAAAAATATGTATACTTTATGGAGTCTCCGATATCTCCTTCTGTGTGTTACAAACTTACTGCGTCAAGAGTATAAAAATACGACAAAAAGATAAATACACTTTTCTTGTATTGTAATGGCGTTAACTTTTCTGGTATGGGGACTGCTTCAATTTGGCTTGCTATGTTTCTATCTTGTATGGGTCAAATCTAGTAATTGAAATGTTACCCCTTCTTGTTGACCGATCGATCCGAAATTTTGTATATCCCTTACAGCACAATTATCGCAACGCAATGTGTTTGTGTTGATGTTTCTATTCCAAATTTTATACAATTTTTAATTGTATCCACAACGGTTTATGGTAACTGAATAGTGCACTATATCCACCAGCATTTATTTCAATGTTACTGAATATATTGTCTATTTGAGTGTATCCTGTTGTGGTTGCAACTTGAGGTAGTTTTAACTTTAAACGAATATGATCAAAATATTGTTTAATAGGTTCATTGTCATTACGTTTTAATAAATCTATATTATAATCGCCGCATACTACAGTCGGTGGCAATGGCAAATATGACATTATTCATACCTTTTAAAAAATCGTTGCAGTTACATCGAGGGGATCTATAGATGCCAATAATCCGAACTCCTTTCAAATTAAGTGCAATGCCTTCACTGTGTCCTTTCCCGCACGATGTTGTTTGGAATACTTTGGCATTGATGTTATATTTATATTTTTAATGCGATCATGCCCATTCCTCGGTTCGCTGAATTTAGATTTAGACCGTGAGTCTTTGAGATAATATCCAAATTATTAATTTCAAATGTTTCAGATGAACTGGCCCACGTTTCTGTTAAAAACGATATCACAATTGCTCATAATGGGATCCACGGTTACATCATCTATGTGTTTTCTTAAAGATTGTTTCTTGCGAAGATATCTGTAAATGGGTATTAATGGATTTTCACGTAAGTGGTACATTTATATAGCGATTGGACTTGTTTCCGATGGTGGAGAAGGATTTGGAAATCCTGTTCCACTTACAGGGATTATAAACAATCCTTCAGAAGTTCTCACTCTAGAACATGCTACGTACAGCATTGATCTTTTAAAGTTAGAACTTATATGGATCACAACTTTGTCCATTGTTGCCCCTTGGCTCTTATGTACTGTAATCGCTTCAGCTGGAACTAAAGGAAACTGTGTTCGGCGGACCTTTAAATTTGAAGCTTTCTACTTTTTGATGATATAAGAAGCACATTCTAAAAGTGTCCAGTTTTTCTGTAGTCGTTATCAAAACATCTTCTTTTATTTTTGCCTCCGTTGAAGTTGTCAAACCCTAACCATAGTCTTAGCGGTCTTCTTCAGTTGTCCCGTTTACTAGCCCGTCGTCTATGTCCACATTAACCGTAATCATATATCTTGCCGATATTTTTAAATTCAATTTTCTAGGTAGTCCATACGTTTGTGCGGTAGGTATAGAAGAAATAGTTTTTATTGCACGATCTTTAGCCGATGGATTTGGCTCGCCAAAAACATCATCCCAATCATCAACGATAATTCCTTCACTGATCATTTAGAACTCGTTCATTGTGTGCGTCCACGAGAGCATTACTACTATATAAATGCATTGCATATTTGGCGTCTGCAGGTAGCTCGTAGATTTTAAAACATCTTTCGCTCATTAAGTCCAGATCTGCAGACGTCATAGTTCCAGAAGCTAAATTATTTAACGCAGTTGCAATCATTTCTATGTCTCATTATCATTTTTAACTCATATAGTTGGAATAAGCTCCATAAAGTATCATTATGGTTTTATAAGTTAAATTTTGAAAAATCCAGTTATCTCCAACAGAAATAGTAAACGTAAGCTTCGTAAAATAACAGTAAAAAGCAAAGGCGAAATGGGATGAAAAATTACTTGCTTTTAGTCATACTCATTCTGTGGCTGAAATCATTATGTTGTTAAAGTCGTCTATATATGTTTCAGGAAAAACTTCGATAATGGGGTACATACTGCAAATGCAAATGAGATAGCCTAACGTGTTGATATTGAGGAGGCACAAGCCGTGTAATTTATTATTGATGGCTTCCTGGACAACTCTATTAGTATTGTAATCTTGTATCCAGCACAGAATATCGATCAGCTAAAGAAGTTATCACGTAGATATGGTGATCTACATAACAAATCAGCAATTCCAGAGGTTAGATCTGCGAGTGTGTCCACATCAGTTGACAAAAATAAGATTCGTTGCTTCAACTGTTCGGCGCATGGCCACTATGCTTCATCGTGCACTGAGCCGAAACGTGTCAAGGGCTCTTGCTTCCGTTGTGGATAACTTCAGCACGTGGTTAAGGATTGTCAGCAACAACCTTCAACTTCAATCAAATTTATGGGCTTGTTAGACAATCACCATGCAGAGAACGACGAACATAGGAGCGGTGACTGGCGGATCGATATACCAATAATAAATAAGGTATATTTTTTCACTGACGCAAAATCTAATCCAAAATATATGTCCACTATATTTGATACTGACAGCATAATTAACATTTTACGGCGATCAGCAGTGCCCTACAATAACCTCAGTGATAAATTATTTCCGACGGCGTATTGTGGTGTCAATGGTTCCAAACTTTTCGCTTATGATAGAATTTGTCTAAATATAACATTTCATAATATAAAAAAACCTACATTATTTTACATTACTCCCGATAACTACTTATCAACTGAAATGTTGCTAGGACGTGATTTTCTATCTACATATGGTTTGGGATTGGTTTTTGTAAAAAAAATTGAAAGTGCATTGAATACAAATTTTTTAACTAATAGAGCGTTGAACGAAATAGTTGTGTTTGTAATTTGGATATAGTGCATTCAAAGATTTCAGGCAATTCGATTCAAGGAAATAGAAATACCATTACTGTGTATGATGATGGGAAAAACGGAAATTTAGTGATTAATAAACCTTCAGAAATGTTGAATAGCAAAATATCCAAACTTAATTGTAATGAAACCTTAAGCCGTCTTACAATAACAAATGATATTGAATTGAATCTGAAATGGGCTTAGATATTGTACGAGGGGGGACCCAAAAAAATTAAATTTTGTCATAACTTCTTTATTTCTTAAAATTTCAACACCAAATTTTGGTCACCTTCAAAGTATTCTCCATTGACCACAACGCACTTCTCCAAACGATTCTTCCATTGTTTAAAACAGTTTTTAAATTCACTCATCGGGATGTCCTTTAAGCCTTCCAGCGATTTTTGTTTCACCTCCTCCACAGTGGCAAAACGCTTTCCTTTCATATTCCTTTTGAGTCTGGGGAACAAAACGAAGTCACAGGGGGCTAGATCCGGTGAGTATGGGGAGGACAATCGGTGTCATGGCGTTTTTGGTCAAAAATTGCTTCACGGAAAGGGCGGTGTGGGCCGGCGCGTTGTCATGATGGAAGAACCAGTCGCTGCAACCCTTCTCATGTGCAAATCTTCGGATAAAATTCTCTGAATTGAACTCCATGACATTCTCGACATCTCCTGAACGAAGTTGGTCTTCAATAGACATTTCTCCATTTTTAAAACGTGAAAACCAATCGTAAACTCTGGTTTTACTTAGGGCAGCATCCCCATAAGCAGTCTTAAGCATTACAATAGTTTCCGCGGCCGATTTCCCCACAAAATTTCACAGCCGTGCGTTGTTCTCGACAATCTGCCATTACGTTTTCGACGAAATGTAAAAAATTGTTTTACTAAAAAAAATCTCACAGGCGAACCGATGTACTCACAGCGATACAACTTTGCACACTGACGCAGATGGCGTGATACTAACGGACATGTGGTCAAACAATAGGTTCCCCCACTCTCCCTCCCCACCACAGCGTAAATCCCCCCTCGTACATATTTGTAGTATAGAAACCTTTGAAACAGAACAGTGTGACATAGATCTAAAACTGATCATTATCGCAGAAATTTAATAGAATTAATAGTCAAATTATTTAGATACTGCAAACATACCGTCTATTTTTCATTGCTGGATTTAAAAAGCAGACTTCATCAAATTAAAGCAGCAAAAAACTTAACACAATATACATCATTCGTTACGGCTAGTGGTCAGTACGAATATATGAGAATGCCATTCATAAATTTTGTTTTACAACCATTAATAAGCGAGGGTAATGTTGTAGTGTATATTGGTGATATCGCCATTGGAAGCAGAACAATTGGAGAACACTTTAAGCTATTAAGTAAAGTTTTAAGACTTTTAGCGGAATATCGATTAGAAATTAAATTAAGTAAATGCCATTTGTGTTATACAAGTATTGAGTAACTAGGATATACAGTTAGTAAATGTGGAATAAGCCCTAATATAATGAACATATTGTAATTATAAAACAGCTTCCATTTCCGAAAAGTCAAACCGAAGTGCAAAAATGCTTAGGTTTATTTTCGTACTTTAGACGTTTTATCCCTGCTTAAGTAGTAATCAAACCGTTACACGAATTATCATAAGTGCCGGAAGACTTTTGAGTATCTTTGTGAAAGGCTAGTGTCAGCACCAATTTTAGCTGTATATAGCCCGAATCGGGAAACAGAATTACATTGTGATGCTAGTGCTGAGGGTTTTGGTGGAATACTTTTACAGAAACAGAACGATAATAAGTTTCATCCTGTTTATTATTTCTCGCAAATGACAACAGCAGCCGAAAAGAGATACCACAGTTTTGAGCTAGCAACCCAACAACAATTTACTCACTAAATAAATTTAGGATTTATTTGGAAGGAAGATCATAACTGATTCTCTAACCTTGACACTAAATCGTAAAAGTGTCAATAAAAGAATTACTAGATGGGCTTTGAAACTCGATGTTATAGAACATGGTAAATACATGGCACTTGTTGATGCGTTAAGCAGATATCCCACATTCAGCCAGGAATTTCAATATGAACCAGTACTTACAATTCAGGAAAATGAAAACAAGGACCATATACGTATGTACGTGATTGATAATGACGACATTATTTTTCAGCTACAGGTTACACAAAACAGAGACAAGAATATAATATAAGGATAAATTAGAGAGAGAGCCTGTTAAAAATTTTGTGTGATGATGGTATCGTGTATCGACAAGGCGAAAACGATTCGTAGCTTTTGTATGTTCCTGCAGAAATGGAAACCAACTTAATTAGAACAGTGCATGAAAGACTTTGGTACAGAAAAATGCGTAAATGAGTTGAAAAAACACTATTGGTTTCCGAATATGTGTCACAAAGTAGAAAACTTTGTTCAGAATTGCCTAAAGTGTATTATATTTACCGCACCTCCTCATGCAAATCATCGAATTTTACATAACTTCCAAAAAAAAAATCGATTCCATTTGATACGTTACATATTGATCATTTTGGACCACTCCCGTCTGTTATATCCAAGAAAAAACATATTTTGGTTGTCGTTGATGGATTTACAAAATATGTTAAAGTATTTTCGGCCAATACAGCACAAAAGAGGTTTGTGTCTGTCTTACGAAGTATTTCGATAATTATAGCCGACCGCACAGGATAGTTAGTGACAGAGGTACTTGTTTTACCTCACTGGAATTTAGTGAATTTTTATTAAAAAACAATATAGAACATGTAAAAATAGCTACTGCGTCCCCACAAGCAAATGGGCAATTTGAACGAATGAATAAAACCTTAAAACCAATGTTAGCGAAAATTACAGAGCTAGTGCAACATACAGATTGGTGCAAACTTCTGGTAAAAGTTTGATATGCTTTAAATAATTCTAAACATTCTGGAACAGGGGAGATTCCATCGAAATTATTATTTGGTGTGGAACCAAGGAGTTATGCGACTGATGCATTAACTAAGTTTTAAATGAGAGGAATGAAATAAATTTGAAACGAGATTTAAATTCTATTCGATAAAAGGCCTCAAATAAAATCGAATCTTGCCAAAAGAAAAGCACAGAGTATTTTGAGGGAAAATTTAAAAATCATTCTAATTTCGATGAAGGTGATTTTGCAGTAATGCGAAACGCAGAGTATTTTGAGGGAACATTTAAAAAATCATTCTAATTGTGATTTTGTAGTAATGCGAAACGTTAACACCACAATCGGAACGAATAAGAAATTTGTTCCTAAATATAAAGGTCCATATTGTATAAAGAAAGTGTTACCTAATGATCGATATGTGATTAAAGATATAGAAAATTGTCAAGTTACACAGCTATATATAATAAAATAGTGGCTACAGATGTAGCTAAGACCGATAAGAGTGTAAAGAACAGTAAGATAGAATAGAAGAATGGTAAAGATAAGCTAAAATCGAATGTGAGAGGCAGTCGATCGAGTGAGTGAAACACCGTCGATCCTATTGAATAATAATAGTTAATTGAATTTGTAACTAGTGAATAACTAACCTTAAATTAATAAACGTAAACTTGCCTACAAATAAAAAAACAATATAAAAACAAAAAATCTATGAATTACTTAATACACATAGAAAAAACAGAGAGGCGATATATTTTTTCCTTTCGACAATATTAATTTTTATAAGCCAGACTAGCAATTTCTCCCACTGTGCGACGCCAAGAAGTAGAAACGACAATACAGCAAGCAACAGAATGAATGACCGACAGGAGATGAGAGAAGTGAGATCGTGGAGCGGAATCAAGCAGACTTTTATTTGTTTTACTTATTTGTTTTTAATGTTGCTACTATCAATTTCTTTGTAAGAAACTATGAATTTACTGTAAGAACTGTAAAACTATTACATGTATGAAAACAAGTTAAATAGCAACGTCTCCTTTGCTGATGCCTTAAAATCGCAGGAAAATAATACAAATAATTAATGGGTCATACAAAAAGTCTCCGCGGTTTTTTGGTACATTTTCGAACAAAACTTTTCTTTATTCAAAATCATTTTCAATCAAGTACATACATCTTTTGCCATTTTTCGGGTAGCTTCATAATTCCATCGGTGTAGAACTTCTGTGGTTTATCAGTGAAAATCTTGGCCAAGTGATTTTCAGCGGCTCTTCGGTAGGCCAATTTTTTACCATGATGAGAGTTTTGCAGAGACCGAAGCATATGGTAGTCAGAGGGTGCAAGATCCGGGCTATACGGTGGATGTATCAAAACTACCCAACCAAGCTCCGTCAATTCGTTCAGAGTCATCAAAGATGTGTGTGGCCTTGCATTGTCATGATGGAAGACTACTCCCTATCTGTTGCCCAATTCTGGTCGATCTTTCTTGATTGCTTCATTCAAACGGTCGATTTGTGCACAGTAGAGGACCGAATTAACGTTTCGCCATGTTGTAGCAGCTCATTATAAACAATTCCCTTCCAATCTCACCAAACACTCAACATAACCTTGTTTGCCGTCAATCCAGGCTTTGAAGTTGTTGGTGGAACCCACCGGCCTTTGCCCTTGATCGCTTGTGTTGGATATTCTCGTATTTAATCCATATTTCATCGCCCATAATGATTCGCTTTAAAAATAGTTCCATTTCATTACGTTTCAGCAGCGTTTCACTGATGATTATTTGGTCATTTAAATTCCTTGAGTTCATCCATGTGGCACCCAAACATCGAGCTTTTTTGAGAAGACTGTCCTTTTTACATGATTCCAAACTGTCATATGGTTGATGTTTAGTACCTCCGCTATTACCTGACAGTTTGCGTGCCGGTCTTGCTCCATCAGTTGCAAAATTTCATCAACTTTTTCAGTGACCGGCCGACCAGTGCGAGGAGCATCGAAATTTCCGGAATGGAATCGAGCAAACCACTCCTGGGTCCGGCGTTCGCTCACAGCATTCTCAAAAAAGCATCACATAGCGTATTTCTTCAGATATTTCACTCATATTCAAATCAGTATAACTTTTAACACGAGCAACCAATTACACAGCTGATAATAAATATAAATATAAAAAAAGGCTAACTTTGGCTATGCCGAAGTTGTAATACTCTTCGTGCCCCAGCTAGTGGTCCGAGGGTCTTGAAATTTATAAGGTTGGTGGATATAGTGTCCAAATTTCAGTTCGATAGTACAAAAAACAAAAAAGTTTTTCTAATAAGAACATTCCTTTGGATCCCGGTTTGTATGGTGTGGACACCCCATCCCATTGCTCGTATGGCTCCGTTGAAAATTTCTGATCTCTAGCTCAAAAACTGAGATTGTTTGCATATATACTGACGGACAGATGGACATGGCTAGATCAACGCGTCTCGTCGCGCTGATCAAGAATATATATACTTTATGGGGTCTCTGATGTCTCCTTCTGTGTGTTACAAGCTGCATGACAAACTTATAATACTGTTCACTGCATGAAGAGTATAATAATGTAATCAAAAACATTGAATCTATTTTAAGTAAGAAAATAGAGCTCTAACACGTTACTTGATATAATGTCAATTATTTGAGAAAAATTAGGAAAGTGCGTCTAGACACATGGAGTGCTAACGAGATTGGAAACCATCGCCTTGAAATCGAAAACAAAAACTGCATAGATATCTTATTGGTATCTGAGACACATTTTTAAGTCGTATTTTGAAATAAGAAGATATGATATTAATTTAGTGAATTAACCGAATGAAAATCCAAGCTTAAATATGAAAAAATGGAGTCTGTCGTTACTACATCAATTCAAGCTATGTGTTAAATTAATTTAGGATGTCACTGTTTTAGAAAAATATAATTGAGCAAAACATATTAAACGATGACCATGAAATCAGTTGGAACACCTAGCATGCTATATAGGCACAATATTAAATTATAGAAAATTTCTAATAATAGAATTCAGCTAACGACTAATAGCCATGCTGTGGAGTCACCAAATTTTTTGATGTGAAACATCTTTGGCTTCGGTAGGGTAAAATTGGACATTTGCGTCATCGTCATAGGCAATTTTGGTTAACGCTTTTCTTGTCGATCAGAAATAAAGCAATTCGTGGCTTGGGTATTTTAGATGAGTGACCGATCCCAAACAGTTGGCGACAACGTGATTTTTAAATTTAACATTTTTTTTTGTTTTTTTTTTAGTTTTTATAAACACTTTGTAACTACAACAAATATGTGGCAATTCAACAACTCATTTAAACTCATATAAAATTATTAAAGTTTAATAATAAATAAAAATCAGCCAAGTGTGAGTCGGACTCGCACACGGAGGATTCCGTACCATCGTACAAGATTTTTTGCTTAAAATATTAAATTATGTGCATATTTAACAGCCTAAAAGTATACCACAATTAACAGCTTAAAAGTACAAAAAAACTACAAAAAAAAATGTTAAACAAAGGATTAAATTAAAGAACAATGCTTCCAAAAATGTGTATTTTTAGTATTTGTCGCTCTACACAAAAGTGAATTACACACTATCAAATTATTAAAGTTTAATAATAAAGATTTATAAATGGAAAAATTGAAAGAGGAGGAAGAGAGAAGAATGAAAGAATGAAATAGTCAAAGCAAACATAAGCTAAGGTATATGTGTGAGTATGTGTATTGGCAAGCATCGTCTGCCTGTGATGTAGTGAAAGGGGGGGCTTAGAAAGAGAGAGAAGGAAGAATCAATACGATACAATATGAAATAAAATGTGATTGAAACTCTTTTACTTGCGAGCGAGAAATGAGCTTGCGATTAATCGTTGTTATTGTTTCTCATTACAAATTAAATTGTTCATGTCAATGCGTAAGCTTTTGGAATCTATGAAGAGTGAGAGCAACGTATTTTCTTTTCGTGATTTCTATTTCTCTTTTAGTGAGAACATAAGCAAAGCCAATCGTTGTAAATTGTTAGTCTCCACTAAAACTTATAGTTGCCATAAAAATGATTTCTTAAAATTTACATAAGTTTATAAATACAAAAAACTTTCTGTTATATAAGTTGTTGTAAATATAGTCAAACAACATAAAATTTCTATTCTATTCTTTGATAGAACTGCTAGTATTCTTTTTCTAACTAACTAAGTAAATAAGTATGTAAGGAAAGTTGTATTTGTCTACTTATAAATTCCAATACATTTTTGTCCATTTAATAAATTTAGATGCACAAACAAGTTACACATAGTTTGGATGATTTGTTTAAAAGCTTCAGCAAGAATATTGTTCAAAATATCATATTCTATTAAAGTAGATTTCATATATATATTTTTTTTCAAGTCGTCTATAATTTTAAATCAATTTCATATCCTGCTTTGAAGTAAATAAAAAATTAAAAGTTTACAATTAAATTAGATTTTATGTGCTTTATTATACAAAATTCGCTAAAAATAACGAAAACACACTTCAACTTTCAAAGTCACTTCCACTTTTTGTAGCGTGCGTCACAAAACTACACTTAAATCCTACTAAACACTATTTATAAGTTGAAGAACAAAAAAAATTTATATTTCAATCCGAAAACGCGTACGAATGTAGCGTTCGTCACGCAAGATTTGCCCATATGTTCTTCTAATGATGTAGAATATACGATAGTATTACATTCCACATTCTTTCGTGGCTTCGATTTCTTTAAACTTAATTTTTTTTTTTATAATTTTTTTTTTCTGGGCTAGAGTTTGTCAACAAAATTTTTGCAGAACGAAAAACTTTTATTCATTGGTATAATATAAGTTTTCATTTACATTTCTTTGGACTTTTCTATGAGATAATTATTAGATAATCTATTCTGGTATTGCATGGTTTTTAAATCTTATAAATATACATGTATAATACTATATGTCTAGATTACGATCCACGACTGCCCAGTCCAATATTGCAAGACTACGAGGTTTGAATTGGCAAAACATTTCAACTATTTCTAGAGACCGACTGTAGGTTCGGTTTCGGCCAGTTTCGACCAAAATACCAACTTTCGGACACAGTTTCGGTTTCGGCCCTGCTGAAACTGCATGTTCGTAATGGTCGCCAGCTAGCAACGTACTAGGTATTCAGCAAACAAAAGATAACAGAGCCGTAAAAGGAGTTAAAAACCAAACTTAGTGACATCAAAAATGCAGCAATTGAAAAGTATTTAGACCAACTGGTCCCTAGTAAATATGATGAGGACAATCTGTGGAAAGCAACCCGATATATCAAACGGCTAGTTAAAAGGAATGTTCCATTAAATATATACATAGTGTAGATGCAGAAGCAACGAGAGTTAAGGTAAAGCATTCAAAATGTACCTTGAATCAACTATAACCTTTCTCTTTTATTTCAATTTCAGATAGAATTTAAATTTTGCAGGTTTGGACAACCATGCCAAATGAATTTGCCTCTAAAACATGTTACATGATTAATAGCGGAAATGGCCAAAGAAATAAGAAAGCTGATAATCCCCTGGGTACGACAACATCACTGTTAAAATGTTAAGACTCAGTCATTTTCCAGCGCAATGGAAATGTGCAGAGATTATCATGATACCAAAATCGAACAAATCGGAAAACAACATTACCTCATATTGACCTATGTATCTTAGCGATATTCTCTAAAATATTTAAGAACATATTTTTACGAAGAGTATTGCCTGTACTAGATAAATTAAACATTATACCGGAAATTCAATTCGGTTTTAGAAATGGACATGGCACTATTGAACAGTGCCACAGAGTTGTTGAACCTATCACCATTGCACTGCAGAACAAGCTTTTGATAGTGTCTGGCGTGAAAGGTTGTATACAAAATTAAAAAGTGACTGCCACCAACGCAATACTATTTCGCTCAAATCATATTATTAATAACGCAAAGATAAAGTAGACATCCCACAGAAAAGGGTTTTAGGACCAGTGCTTTACACAATCTACACTGCCGACATGCCTATGACTGATAAGTAACTGTGGCTACTTATGCCGACGACACTGCGTTTCTTGCTTTAGCAGACAACGCGTTGGTGCCTCTTAACATTATCCAAAAAGTCAGTTGGATTTGATGCAAAATTGGTTGAATAAATGGAACATAAAAAGCCAACCCAAGTAAATCTACAAACGTAGCATTTACAACTAGGAGACAGGAGTGCCCTATAGTGTCAATAGATCAGTCAATCATACCCGTCAGCAATACTGTCAAATACCTTGGAATGTACTAAGATCGTCGATTAACTTGGAAACCTCACATCCAAAAATAAAGACTAAAAAAATGTACTGGCTTCTAAATATAAAGTCCAAACTCAATTTAAACAACAAAGTATTGTGGTACACAACGATGCTTAAACCAGTTTGGACATGTGACAAACAACTATGGATAACTGCAAGCAGTTCTAATATTGATATACTACAAAGATATCAATCAAAAACATTAAGAATGGTACCTGAATAGACTAGAAAGCCACAACAACACCCTATCTCTAAATCTGGTAGACAATAGCGGTGAGATTTGCAAAAATAGCACATGTTCTTGATCCCTCTTAACGCAGTGTCTTCAAATTTACTTATTTATAGAGTTATAGAGAACTCGAAAAAAAATTTTTAGTACGCATCCGTGTGCAAGAGCAAAAATGAAATCTTTAACTCTGGTTAATATATATTTTATTAATCATTGCAAGATGGCTGTAGATAAAATTAATTAATAAAAATATAAAAACAGACTTTGGCTATGCCGAAGTTTTAATACTCTCCACGCCCCTTCTAGTAGTCCGAGAGTCTTGAAATTTAAAAGGTAGATGGATATGAGTCAGACACTTATAGAGTCTAAATTTCAGTTCCATAGTACAAAAACCAAAAAAGTTTTTCTAATAAGAACATTCATTTGAGTCCCGGTTTGTATGGGGCGTACTCCCCTAGTGGTCCGTGGGTCTTAACATTTATATGGTTGGTGGATATAGATCAGGCACTTATACTGTTCAAATTTCAGCTCCATAGTACAAAAACCAAAAAAAAAAAATTCGAATAAGAATACATACATACGGACAGACAGAAACGGTTAGATCAACTCGTCTCGTCGCGATGATCAAAAATATTTATACTTGATCTCCGATGTCTCCTTCTGTGTGTAACTTCATGACAAACTTATAATACTATTCAAATAAAATCAAAACAAAAAACAGCTGTTCATGATTCAAAATTACCTGTCTAAGCGCCAAAGTGGATACAATTTTGAATATAAAGCCTTGAAATAAATTTTAAAATCAACCAAGAAGTCTTTGACAAACGTCTGTTTTTGAATTGTGAGTCATCAAAAAAATAAAATAGTATTAACATATGAAAGGATATGGATTTATTTTTTTTAAATTGAATCTCCACATCTTATTTCTCTACGTACCGTATCATTTTTAACTGCATTGTGCAACTCTCCATACTCCATATTCTTTGATTTAATCTCACATATTTTGTTGATATTAGTTTCTTCCAGCCAGAGCCCAAAATTTTTCATTAGTCTATTTGAAGGTTTTAAATGTTATTCAGATTTGTACAAAAATCTCTACTGCATCAAACATACTCTCTGCAATTCCAATAATAGCTTCTCATAACTTCATCATCTGCATTTTTTGTTGCTTCTTTATCATATTGAATTTCAGCAGATTTTAGTTTCGTTTGAATTTTTTTCATCAATGCCACATTATACTCAAAGAACTTTTTCGAAAAGCCAATGCTGCAAGAGAAAAGTGATTATTAACTGGCAAGAAAAATTGGACAAAATGCTTACCTGTAATAATTATTTGGCAAGCGCCATAAATACAACTCAAAAAACTTTTTGTTAATTATAACAAAAATCGGATGACTTATATCCATATTAAGTATAAGGATCGCATATTTATTAATCACTAACATCGTTGCTTCAAATGGACGTATTTTGACAACGCTAAACGTTTTCTAAATAACAAAAAAAAGTTCATATAGTACATATACTTAGATTCATAGTTTCATTTTATATGTATGTTCAAATTACGAAGAAATATGTATTTATTTCTATACTCTACACACAGTGAATATATATATAAGTATAAACTTGTACAAATATATCCCGCGACAATGTTAAATATGCAAAAAGTTTAACCGACATTTTCGATCCCAACGAGCAGTTAGAAATAATTAACCAAAAACGTTGTAGGGCTCATAGAGCAGCACAAGAAAATATAAAACAAATTGACTACTTTTTCCGAAAATGGAAAAAAAAAGGCAAGGGAGGTAGCCTTGAACTGCAGAATATGCTCTAGGTCAAAATATGGCAGGCACTCATAAAAAAACCCTACTGAAAGAACCCCAATTCCAACATGTGTGGGGGAAATATTAAATATCGACATTTACTCAACCAACTCAGTTCATATTTTGATTTGTTCAGGTTGTAGAGTCCCGAACGGTTGTCCAAAAACCAAAAATTTTGCAACTTGTGAATTTATTGTCTGGCACAAGAATTGTCTATTGTTATAATGAGAAATTACCAAATACAAACACTATGAAGAACATTCTCCTAAATAATTTCGACATCGAAATTGTGAACTCGCCTTCTCTCCACAGCACTTCGAACGGTCAAGTGGAAAGGTTTCATAGTACAGTGGCTGAAATAAGCCAGATGTTTGAAACTTGAGAGAAGTATTGAAGATACTGTTGACCTTATACTTCTGTCCACAATTGAATATAATGGAACTGTCCATTCTTTGACGAAAAATCATTGGAAATCTTCCATGCAGGCATTTTTGGGAAGGATAGCCAGACTTCCAATAACGTAAAGAGGGTCACGATTCTGAACTTATAACCCATAATCGTGTTCGTGTTGTCAGTGTCTTTAACGATGGGGAAAAATTACTAATAAAATCAAATCAACGATTGGGGGATAAACTGACTCCACTATATGTAGAAGGTATAGTGCAGGAAGATTTTTTACTGTTAGTGTTAACGGAAGAATAATCCACAAAGATAATTTAAGATAGGTTTTGGTAATTATATAAAAAAATCATCGTACAAGACTTTTTGCTTAAAATAATAAATTATGTGTATATTTAATAGCCAAAAAGTATACTACAATTAACAGCTTAAAGTATACTACAAAAAACAAAAATTTGTTAAACAAAAGGTTAAATTAAAGAACAATGCTTCTAAAAAATGTATATTTTTAGTATTTGTCGTTCTACACACAAGTGGATTACACACTTTGTGAAAATTTCAACTCTTTATCTATTACGGTTCATGAGATAGAGCAGGAGATGGACGGACGGACATTGTAAGCTTAGTAATAGGGTCCCGTTAGTTCCCTATGGGTACGGAACCCTAAAAATCAGCCAAGCGCACTCACACACGGAGGATTTTTTTGCACAAAAAATTAAATATGTATTGAAATAATACAGTTATTCATAGAAAAAACAAAAACAACGTATTGCAATTATCCTCTTAATCTTTCGATGTTGCTGCTGTTTGAATTTGTCTACAACGTATCAACAGCAACATGACAACTGCCCGCAATTACAAGTGTTTGAGTCTTCGCTCTCCTCTTGAATGATATTTGATTTGTAGCTGTTGTTGTTGCTGCTTTCTGGTGGGATATTTTTTTTGCGGCCCGACCAATGATTTACCGTCGGCACTGGCTTTGGCCGAAGAAGTAGATGCGAACCATGAACGGTATGTGTTCGCAGCAAACTTTGCGCCTCGAAATACTGAGACTGGGAACAAAAAAAAAATTGAATAATGCACCCACTAGTTATGATGAAAATCGCTCCCAAACCCACAAACCCTCATCCGGTCAAAAGAATCCTTATTTTAATAATCAAAACCGAATGGTAACCAAAGGGGTCCTCAAGGAAAAAATCAGCAACCATCAGAACCGATGGAAGTTGATCCCACCACTTCAAGGTTCAGGTTGCAAACAGCTTTTAACACTAACAACGAATTGAATCTGGATTCTCAGGACTATAGGAGATCATCAAGTTAAACTTCTTATCGATACGGGGGCATGGTATTATTTCAGACCTCTATACAATTTAAAAGGGGTCAAACCGGTTGATAAGGCTTTTTCAGTCAAGTCCATTAATTATAAGTTTGACCACAATCAAGGAAAATTGAAATCGAAGTTTTTCAGGGAAGAATTAGGGTATTTGGGTTTTGTGGTTTCCGCTAAAGGAATGAAGACTTGCCCGGAAAAGTTGAGAGCGATACAACATTTTCCTCAGCCAACAAATTTACGGAGTCTTCGATCATTCCTGAGTATGGCTGGCTGTTATAGATGTTTTATAAAGGATTAAGCAAAAATATCTGGGCCCTTGCCCAATATTCTTTGATAACCATATCGGGACGATCTATATGCACGCGTAGTGTGTAACAAACTACTCATGGGACAAAAAAACAGTCAAACGGAAACAGGAATAGGGACATAAATACAGAATTAGACAATATCGTCAATTCAATTACTCTGGCACAGGTTGGGTTGTTAAACCCATTAATTTTAAATCATACGAATTATAAAAAATATCGTAAAATTAAAATTTCGATAATATTACTATTACAAATATCTTAGCAATAGCCAAGTTTAAAGTTTTAAAAAAACGAGAACCGAACCGAAGTTACTCTGTAAAAAAATCATTGTTTATCCAGTAGTACAATAGTGATACGATACATTTTTTAGAAAATAACATAGTTGCAGCTTGTGGTCACCATACGTACTCGATACAAATGACCATCCTGCAGTTGTCAATTTAACTGATGAATCCGTGATACTAAAAAAAGGCACATACTTAATCACCTTCTTAGGCGATGCTTTTATCAATGGTATCAAATTTTTCTATAGGAATTCGCTTCATGCAAGAGCTTCCAAAACATCATGGACCACAAGTGTGCCAGTCTTAGCAAAGAAGGATGAAGAGTCACAGGTCAAGGAGGCTGGTAGGTTGACAGTTGAAAACATGACAGCCCCAGCAAGGACAACAAAAATAAAAGCGCCGCAGCCTAGGAAATTGGCGCCAGGGAAAAAACATCAGGGTGTTGGTGATCAGCCGTGACAATTACCCCTGGTGCACTTAAAAAGATAGAGCAGATGAGGACCTGTTGGCATTGGCAATAAGACTGCATAAAGAAGAAGTCAATGAGAAGGTGCCCCATGTCAGGGTAGGTGCGAGTATCGCTTCGGTCAGCGTGCAGACGACCGAGGGAAGGATATCAGGGAAAACTAACGTAACTCTCTTAATGCAGCAAAGAAAGGGGCAGCCAAGGTTGCCCCGGTGATGATGCAGGTTGCAGGCAAAGTCAGCGAAGTTAGCAGCATCAGATCCCAAGAGTATCCGGTAGAGTCTGCATTAAAGCCAAAGGAGAATATATGGCAAGTGGTAAAAAATCAAAAGAACCGTGAGAGAGGTACACAGCAAACACGGCTCAAAAATGGTGACGAGGTTCCTTCTAAACGGCATCCTAAAAAAGGAGAAGTGAAGCCCCACCATACAGGACACGCTGGACTGCTAAGAGAGAGATTCTACTCCAACTCTCCAAGAAGTATAGTGCAATGACGGAAACCCTAAGGGATGAGATGAAGAAAGCGCTGTAGAGCTGTGCAACGGTGAGAGCTCTCTCGCAGTTAGCAGTTATTGACTGCCGGGACCTTGTTGAAGACAAAGAAGCAGAGGATTTAATAGAAGCCATTATCGATAAAATCCCTGTCATCCAGGCCACCTGTATAACCAATAAGGAATTGAGGCTTGCAAGGGATTGCACAAAGACAGCAACAATAAGTGTACCAGCGAACCAGGCGGAATCCCTGCTATAGTGGGATCTATTAAAGTGGGTTGGGTTCGATGTCGCTTGAGGCAGCACATAAGCCCTTCAACATGCTTCAAGTGCTTAGAGTACAGTCACATTGCCAGAGGATGTAGAAGCAGTGTGGATCATTCAAAGCTATGGCTTAGGTGCGGAGCAGAAGGACACATCGCAGAGACCTGCCAAGAGAAAGCTAAATGCGTTCTTTGCCTGGATGGAAATAACTCACATATGTCTGAGAGTTATAAGTGTGAAGCTTTTAAGAAGACCTTACGGGATCTAAAAGCTAAGTATGATTAAGTGCCTCAACTCAATTTAAACCGATGCAGTGCGGCGCAGGATCTCCTCTCTCAAACAGCCATGGACACGAAGGCAGATGTTCTACTTGTTAGTGAGTTCTATAGGGCAAAGGACAATACTAACATCTGGACGTAGGATGCCGGTGGAAAAGCGGCTATTTGGATCCAAGGCGACACTGCTTTCGAACAGAGAGATCCTGGTTTGCATAATGACTTTACCTTTGCAAATATACGTGGCATCAATTTTTGCAGCTGTTAACGCTTCCCAGGATTCCTTTAAGGCCTTTCTTGACAATCTAGTTAGTGCTGCGATTGGGCAGTGAAATGGGTTTGCAATAACACCAATAGGCGTGGACGATCTTTAATAGAGGCTTTTGCTTCTCTAGACGTGGTCCTACTCAACCGAAATAATGCAATCACATTTGACAAGGGAAGAGGTAGCTCGGCAATTGACCTTACATTCTGTAGCACTTCGATTGCAAGTGCGATAAAATGGGACGTTGCAAGTGCCTACACACATAGTGACCATAGTTTTGCATTACCCCGTCGGTTCGGTTCACTATGACAAAATTGCGGAAACGGGTGAGTGTCGCCTGGAAGACTTGGAAGATGGATACTCAAACTTTGGACCTGTTCGTCGCCGAGTTAGAGATGGCAACTGGTAGTGCAAGTTAGCAATCTCGGGGACTTATGCAAGGCCTATCAAGGATATGTGATGCCTCCATGCCTAGGAAAGCAAGAAGCAATGGCAGGAAACCCAACTTCTGATTGTCGGAAGAGATTGCAGAACTCCGCTCGCAGTGCCTCCAACTTTGCAGAAGAAGGAACGCTGACTCTCGCGAAACCCTTCTTCTCCACGAGGAAATCAGCCTAAAGAAGTCTCAACTCAGCAAGGAGAGCAAGCAGGATGCCTTTCGCAGGCTGCTAGGGGAAGTGGATCATAATCCCTGGGGCAGCGCTTATAAAATTATAATGCGCAGATACAAGGGCCTCTCTAACATTCCTTCCTCCGTTGCTCTTATGGACAAGATAGTTGCCAGCCTCTTCCCGACAAGGGATTGTTGAGGTTACTTCGACCACTTGTGGTTGTAAATGATGATATACCTCCCGTCAGCAGATTGGAGCTAGAAGCTGCATCGCAAAGGGCTAAGGTGAACAAGTCGCCAGGTTTGGATGGCATCTCAAATGCTGTTCTGCGAGGTTTTTACAAGATGCCTGGGAGAACTTCTGGACCACCGTCTGTGTTTTAAGTATCATCTCATCGAGTCAGCCAAAAAATCAGCTTCCACTACACAAAAATTGACGAGGATTCTCCCAAACCTAGGCGGACTTAGACAGCAAATACGGATTTTACTAGGTTCGGTGAGTAAATCTATACTGCTTTATACGGCTCCGATTTGGGATGGGGCTCTCGCAACTAAGTCATACTTGCAAGGAATAGTGCACACAGAGTTGCGAACCTGACACTTTGTAGAGCCTATCGGACAGTTGCAGACGATGTAGTGGACGTACTTGCAGGCAGACTTCCAATTGACTTGGAACAACTTCCCATAGAAATAGCAGATTAGAGATCAGGTGCAGGTACTTAAACATATGGCAGCACAGGAGCAGCATTGCAAAAGTGACAAGGGCCTTCAGCTCAGGGAAGGATTGGAGGAAATTAGAAAAGTGCAGGACCAGACTTGAGCGGGAATTGAACCGGCGACTCTAGGATGTCAGCTCTGTACACTAGCCAATTAGCAAACGAGCCAGTTTGTCAATAACATAACATTAACAGCCATTTTGCATCTTAAGATTGTTGTTGACAGACATAAAGTTTGGACGTTTTGGTGTGCTTGGCGATTTTTTGCAATCGAAAAAAAGGTTCAAAGAATCTGTATTAAATTTTTTGTGAAAAGTAAATAAAGTGCCCCGTACATTTAAAACGTTGACTGTGGCATCAAAATTTTACACTAAATTTTTCTCCAACGCCGCTAAAGAAGTTTCACTTAAAAAAAAAAAAAAAAAAACAAATCGAAAATCGATAACACACATGCATCGAGAAAAATAAAATGTTTACTAAATTTGATTTATCCTTACATATTATAAAACAAAGTCCGCCAACTGCGTCTGTCTAATCTGTTTGCCTGACGAATATCGCAGCAGCAGTTGTCGTTTTATAATTTTTGATTTTGCTTTGCTGTTGCTGTTGGCGGGCCGGGTTTCTAGTAACAATACAATTTGTAATAGTTTTTTCATGAAGAAAATGGAGATTGTGCTTACTAAAAAAATGTCCTTTTTCACCGATTTTCAATTTTCTAACGTCAATAAAGAAATATTGTAACGTGATACAGCAAAAGGATGGTCATATCTTAAATTTGGGGGTTCTAATTTATAGTTACTATATAATATATATATATATTACAAATCATTAAAAATAAATATTGCAGGCCTGTGTTATTAATAGCTGATTTTTGTGCTATTAATAGCGGCTTAAGAGATAATATTAAGTTATATTTTCATAGCTTGGGAAATATTTTCTTTGTCAGGATAACTTTGGGCTAAGTCGTTTTGCTTTAGTATGCCAAAGAGATCAAAACTGTATTACTCCGGTTGGATTTTACCACTTCGTTGTGTGTTTCAGCATAACAAATACCCAAAACTTACAACTATGCAGAGTTCCTAAGGTACAAAACCAACAAGCCCTAAACTTAGCGCCTGATTTTTTGTATGCAAAAAAAATCAGAACCCGCTTAAAATATTTTATTACATTCCAACAATGTTGTGTTAAACAACTTACCTCCACTTACATATGTATAAATATATATAGAATAAGAGTAATCCAAATGTGCCGCATAGCTAAGTTCGGTTAATTTCATCTTATTCATACATACCTTAAGAGAAAGATCAAGGTTTTCTCGAAAATCGGTTAATGCCATCTGTCTCTGAAATTCTCCCCATATTATACTATCCTTTATGCGAAATTCAGTTTCTAGAAGAGCCAACGATAACCAACATTGATTAGCAGTTATTTTGGGTACACGTAATGTTTGCGCAGTTACAAAAAGAGTTTTAAGACAATAATGGTTGTTAATATCCTTCCAGTCATCACAATCTTTAAAGTAATTATAGAAGAATTCAACAGTGTGCGCTCGACAGTCTGGAAACTGATAAGCAATATGCAGCAATTTATCTAATAAATATAGTACATTATACTGATGTTGCCAGTTGCTAAGCGACGTTAAACAGTTCATCCAAATATTAATAAGATTTTTAGGTGTGTGTAGACCATAACTGAAAGATAATGTTAAAAAATTTTAATTATGTATTATAAGTACTCCTATATTGACATACTTGTTATATGATAAGATTTGGTGATGCAGCATGGTGTCGAACATTTCTAAAACGAGTCCAGCAGTATTTGGATATAATATATCTTTTGCCATTTTTAAGTATGTCTCGTCATATTTCAGCAATGTTTTCAAAATAAATTGAAACCTTTAATAAATAATTTAATTATTCATCTGAATTTGTTTGCACCTTATCTATACTTACGCCTCGCAATTGGCTAATGTATCTGGAGTTTCTAAAAATAAAGGCACAATTAACTCCAAACAACGTATTACAACAACATGGCGATGATCCGTTAGCAACAACTTCATGAGATCGAAACCTTTCTGACAAATTAGTGGCACTGAGTGACCATGCAAAGTAATTAAGATGCCAACATATATTGATATTGGAAGATTTTCCTTAACACTCTTATGGATTAGATCGATGTTTTCTAACTCAGGTAAATATGAAAGCGGCTCCGTCGGATTTTTCAAAGTGTGCTTAATGATGTCAACACTTTGATCCATTAAGTGACAGCGTAATATGAATATCATGCTCCAACACCAATTAGTAAAATGATCTTTTGTTGATTGTGTGAAATCTATAAGATTTGAGACTTGACGTACGCCCTCCGAAATTCCTGGAAATCCTATGACTTCGGGAGCATGTCTTCTTAAAGAGTCTACAATAAGACATGCAATGTAGACATGAGTATTGTGTGGTAAAAACAAGTGGCCATCGGAATCAAAGCCCCAATTTAAATGGCTTATAATTAAACGCGCAAAAATATTCTCCTGGGACTTGAAATCGTATTGGAGAAGCCAATAAGAAAGTATTTCTAAGCAATCGGGTCTTGGTTTCCATTGTTTTAATGGAAGTGATTTGAATAGATAGAAACCTTTTTCAATTTCATTAAAGCGCATTTTTAGTTGTTTTAAAAGACAGGACACGAGATCCACGTAGGCAATCGTCATGCTAAGAAGCATATCACGTGCAGTCTTGTAGCAAATATCGCGTGTTTGTGGATTAATAAATCCGATCTAAAGAATAAGAAAAATTTGAGAAGATCGCATTAAAAATTAGTTATTGTTCAATTAAAATGTATAATTCTTTTAAGGTGTTACAACAAAAAGACAGAAAGTCGATGACGAACTTTATAAATGCTAAAAGACATACAAATTCTATGATTCAAACTCATGATTGTGGTTATTATCTATTTTTTATATCCTGTAGCGTAATAATAAATGTACTCGTATATAGGTATGTAACATACAGAAGAAAACAGTTGGACTAATGTATACATACGTAAGTATAGGAAAGTGTCCACGTGATTATTTCACATGTTCCTCCCATCTTTGCAAAAATGTATAAATGACAATTGTACAGAACAAATAAAACACAAATTTTTCTGTGTGCCATTTTCTTCATTAAAACTAATTCCTGACACAACCTCCCAAATTTTTTTTTCTTGGAAAACTATACACATTTATAATTGGCAATCATTAATTTTAAGCTTGAAATGTATTTTTTTAATCCGAAATTTTTCCCTTGGCCCGCCATCACTTCCATAGAAAATTCGTTTTTGTGAAAATATAGATGCCTTTATATTTTGCCCGGAAAGTATAAAATAAATACGCAATATTTCCGTGTTCCGTTCATAATATTTTAAAGTCTTTTATATAAAAATATTCGGCGCTTTTCAAAACCTCAAAATAGAAACACAGACATATCGATCGCACAGAACCGACTATAGCGTACTAATTTATTATGTTTGAAATCATGTAATAGAAAAACAATTTTATGTGAAGTGTATGTGAACTTTGAAAAGACCAAAGATGGTATTTTTTCATAAAATGGTACAAAGTTACAGCTACACTGCAGCTAGATCTACTCTTATTTTTATTCTGATAATGTCTATATCTAATCGTCATAATATAATAATATTTAAGGTAAATTTGTGTGTATACGAGAATTGCTATTTATATTTCTGGGCTAATAATGAAAAAAGCAGAGGTCGAAAATAACCGTCAACATTTTCATTTGATCTTCAAAAGAGCTATTTTTAAATGACTAATTCGAAAGAAGTTAGATGTCAACCAGTGACAGATTAGAACTGTACTGTCAAATCAGTCAAAAATTCCTATGTTTGAGCCGATGTGTGGGAGCTCGCATTGTTGTGATGATTCGGTTCTTCTGTTTTTTCGAATATCTCCGATAACTTCTGGCAAACAATTGGTCGTGTACCATTTAAAACTGACCAACCTGCGTTGCTCTACGCCACTGTCGCCACGTGGTTGGTAATGCCGCAGAAACAGGCAATCATTTGGGTCGACTTTGAAGATCAATACAGTCGACTGCTGCTTTGTTTCGTTTGATGCACCTTGAACATATTTTTCCAACATTTCCTTATACCAATCGACATGACCCTTCTTTACAGCCTTTGTCAGATTATGCGGGATGATGAATTCGTTGTTCTCGTTTTATACAGTTCTGTAGGCTGGTGCTTTATTGCTGTTTAAACAATTAGTTTCATCGAAGAACTCTTGCCTTGATTGCACGAAAATGTTCACGAGTCAATTCCATTTGCTGCCCAAGATGAATTTTTAAATTTACTGTAAATAAAAAAATGTTTTAAAGAAGTTATGTTTAAAAAATTTCAAATTTTCGTTGGGACACGTCAGCGATTGCCTCGCAACACTTTTTGTTGACAAGGCCAGAAATATAAATAGTAACCCTCGTATAACGAATAATAAAAATTTAAGAGTGTTTATAGCTAAAACTCACATAAAATATATGTAAACAGATTTTTTCGATTAATTCCCAATCTTTCATCTTATCGCGTTTACTTGTCATTTCAATAAATGTTTGCAGTAAATAGTACAAATCCTCTGCACATACATCCGTATTAATTAAATTAAATTCTGACCAAAAATCTGGAGCACCAAAACGTTGTATAGGATCAATTTTTTCCTCGAGAAATTTTTCAGGAAAACCAACATTGAGATAATAAAATATAAGCCAAATTACATCAGTGTTAAGTGCATAAAACGGTACCATTGCAAAATATTGCCATGTTCCCAAATTGCGGGTACGATATATGTAGCTGCATGCCTTGATCACTAGAGCATTTAGCTCGACATTAATGTGGTGACTCATCTTGGCATCTTTAAAGAGATTGTTACCCCTAACAGAACAAATTAAAATTTATATAAAAATACCCAACCGTTATTAAAAACAAAATACGCACATAAAAAGTTCATAATAGTCAACAGCATATTGAAGTGCGTGATGTACTAAGCGAGCTAAACGCTTGGCAAAAATTTTATAGCGCTCTATATTATACGTAATCAATCCATCGCCTAAAATGTCAGTTACTTTAACGAAGAAACCTATAACATCAAGCATCTGTTGCATCGTGATAAAGTCAGGTTCAATGATATAATCGCCGCAGATCTTTTCAACATTCAATGCAGAGCTGTGAAAAATACATGTACATTACAATAAGGAACAAACATAAACTAGTAAAAAGAAGACTAACTTCGGCTATGCCGAAGTTGTAATACTCTTCACACCCTTCCTAGAGATCCGAGGGTCTTGAAAATTACATGGTTGGTCGTATCTAATAGTCAACTGTATGAATTCATTCAAAGGACATTTTTCGTATTCTTGCTCAAATGAATGAATTTGACATTCGAATTCAGTTGAATTTAATTTGTTTTCGAATGTTATTTTATATTACGTTGTGCGTTGGTATGCAAACACATTTGCATTCTCGACTACATTTCAGAACAACAGTTGCACACAAATTCCTCTCACAAAAACCATTTGCTCTCCCGACTAGAACTTGTGTGCAATTGTTGTTGATTCACCATTCACAAATACAAAAACGCAATAGCTCTAATACTCGCATCTACGTAAACAAACCAAACAACCAAATGAATGCGACTTCCTTCCGTTTCTTTCGCACTTTTATTCATATTTTTGTTTCAACCGTTTTAAGTGCGATCGTTTACTATGGCATTGCTTTCTCAAATGAATTAGAATTCATTCAGTTTGCGTCTGGTTCCGAAAATTGAGTAAGAAATTCAATGGTACTCAGTTATGCTAAGCAATTGAATGCGTTTGTACGATGTATAGTATCTATTGTTTGGACCTTTCTAAGTGGCATATGACCACGGTTTTCCTCTGAACATCACTATGAATAAGTATTATATAATTAAAAAATATTACGTGTATGTTGTTTACTTAATAGATGATATACATATAGTTTGTACATAACAATTTCAGATGAGAATATTTTCTTGTTTCATTCTTTTTAGAGCGCGATTTTATATTGTAGTAGTCGGATTTTAGTTTTTGAACTTAAGTTTTATTTAAATTATTTTGAGGTTATAATTTCTTATTATATACATATATATTTTGGGTAGGTTTGGAAAAAAATATGTTTGGCTCACATCTAAAGCGTGACTTTAGAAATTATACCTATTTATCGCAAGCAAAGCAGCGTGCAATACAAACAATATATACATATATATATTTGAAACACAACATACAATTTTTTTTTTTAATTCGTGACTTTATGTTCTTTTGGGGTCGGCATATTCAATGTAATGTGTCCTCACATAGCCTATAACTAGCGGACAATGAAACAGTTCCAACGATACGCCATTTGTCATATTATGATAAGCAGTTTGGAAGTTTCGAGAAACAGATGAGATCCCAAAAACATACACGTCAAAAACATAACCATCCTAAGGCACAACTTTTACTCAATGCACTACCCAATAACGCAGTTCGCATCCAACTTGCGGAACCCTAACATTGTAGTTTAAGTATAAAAATGCTAAAATCTAGAAATACTAAATATTAAGCCTATAAACGAACGTGGTTTTAAAGTTATGCTTAGAAACCTTCATCCACCATCGGTCACTGAGGAATTAAAACAAGAAATAAATGAATTAGGGCACAAAGTTATAAACATACACAATATTCCACATAAAACAACCAATTTACCATTACCTCTGTTCTCAATCGAACTGGCAAACAGCCCAACCAAAAAAAAAAAATGTGTATTTTTAGTATTTGTCGCTCTACACACAAGTGAATTACACACTCTGTGAAAATTTCAACTCTCTACATATTACGGTTCATGAGATAGAGCACGAGTCGGACGAACGGATGGCGTAAGCTTAGTAATAGGGTCCCGTTAGCTCCCTATGGATACGGAACCCTAAAAAGAGAAACAAACAAAAATAGAAAAAAAAAAAATTAATAAATAAAATAATATGAACTGCCAACCTCCGACCACTAGTGAGGGTACCCCCCATACAAACCTAGATCCAAATTGATATTCTTATAAGAAGACCACTAGCAGGGGCGTGAAGATTATTATAACTTCGGCATAGCCAAAGTTAGTCTTTTTTATATGTTTATTATTATCAATTATTTATTTGAATAGAAACTTTTACCACAGTTCACTTTGCATTCACTTGTTAGACGTTTTTAATCGTTTGTGTACGTTTGCTTGACGCCAGCACCGAACAAAGGACAAACAGAAATAGACAAAAATGTCTTGCAGTAAGAAATATCAAAATGATTCTTTTCACTAATATTATGATAACGAAACCAGTACCAATCTTATATTATGCCTTCGCTAATAAAAATCTAAATCTAACTCCTCGTTAGCGTTGTGTCTTCAGCACCGGTTTCTGATACGAAAGAGCTGAGGTTCAACGCCATGCGTGTGTGTATTACAGTAACTTGGTGGGTGGTTTATATGTATATGGTAAGAAGGAAAATGTAGTTCAGCGAATTTTCATATAAAATGTTTGACCCCCCGTAAAACAAATGTGCTTTGTTGTATTTTTTCTTGTGTAAAAAAAAAACCAAATATTAAAATTTTTTTATACAAAACTCATGGTGTCACCAGCCGCTCATCATCCGTAAACTTACCGAGCCTCATCTTAATCTGTGATCGCAAGGCAGGCGTTTATCCAAATAAAGCAATGACGATGACACGAATGTCAAATTTCACTCTATCGAAACCAAAGAAGTGATATTGCAACAGCCTTCAGTGGTATTGCCTCAACTCTTTTGTTTGGAAGTCGAATATTGCATTATGCTTTTAAATTACCCATTCCAATTCTGGAGAATTCGGTGTCATGCTTTACTCCCAATAGTAGTTATGGCAAATACATAAATTCTTCGTCACTCAGTTTGTTTTATGCAATTTTTATGTGCCCTTTTATTTATGTTGAAAATGATTGACAGATTATTGAGAGATTTGTGTACCGATGAAAACAATAAAATGAAAATGTTTGCTGGGAAAACTATTCTTTTGTGTAGTGACTTTGGTCAAATTTTACTAGTGGTTCTCAACGATTCTCTCGCCGTTTTGGTTGAAACACATGGGAAGAATTTTCTACTTTTAACATGTGCTGTAATAGAAAACATGCGAGCATTGCCACATAAACTTGGGTTTATTGTATTTTTAAAAACTATTGGTAATGGCGAGACACGACATTTCCCTCAATATGGCAAATATCATTGAAATACCTCAACAATTACTTAGGGATGTGTCACATATTGTTGAACAATTTTATGTGTGACATTGATGTTGGCGCCAACAAATAACGAATGTTCTTTGATTAATCGTGAAGTTCTTAATTTTATGTCTGGTGAAAGCAAAATATATTTGAGTTATGATAAGGCTGTATCTGATGATGAAAGCACAATCAATAATTATCCTGTATAATTTTTAAATTCTGTGAATGGAAGTGGTTTGCCACCGCATAAATTACAGTTGAAAGTCGACTGTATTGTTTTGCTCATTCGAAATTTTGAATGAACATAAACTAAAATAAATTAACTATAAAAAAATAATAATACACTGCGTAAAGAGTATAAAGATACTGTCAAAAAAATGAGTGTGATCCATCGGCTCATAAAACTAGCAAATGCTCTGCCAAAATCTTGTTAGGGTGCTTTTTTATGAGGTCAAGGAGTTTAAGGTGCGAAATAAGTGGTTGTCGGTTAATGCATAGACTGGATAGGCTATATACCCAATATTAATTAAGATTTTATATCATTTGCTTTTTAACCGAAAAAGATTCCGACGAAATAATTTGTTAAGAATTTAGGTATGTAATCCCATTTTATAACATTAGCGAAAGAATGGCTACTTTAAACAACGGAATGGTGCTGACGCCATGTGAGCCACCCACAATGTTACTATTTGAAAATGTATTATATCATAACCATATTAAATTAAATTGATTCGAAAACAAAAAAAATACGTACGAAAAGAATTTTTCAAACGGTATCTGGTTGAGAAGCGCAATCAAATCACTTTCTTTAATGCTGCCGTATTCTCCTGTCGGTGTATGAATATCTTCGCCATCCGAGTCCAACAAAATCCAGCATTCCTTTTTTCCAGAACCAAAATTCTCTTCTTGTTTTTGTGAGAATGCCGTAAGATAATCATTTCGGTCCTTAATAGGATGCAAAATAATATATAAAACTGCAATACAATGATTCATTTCTGGTGAATTCAATTGCAACGGTAATTCGATTGGTGTGTTGTTCAAGGTTGACTTATTTATTGGAATTTGGAAAAACGATGTGGCCCAAGAAGCAAAGCCATTTGGACAGCGCAATATATTAAAAAGTAAAAACCAATGATCCTCTTTGGTAGCTATCTGAACATATAAGGCAATAATTTGTGTCAACCATTTTTTGATATCTTCATCAAATTGCTAAAGAAGGAAAACATCTTTATATATTAACGAAATTTATTTATTAGAATTGTTCTCGAACTTACCAAACTTGGACTCACCTTACGCACGAAATGAAATAAAATCGATATGGCACGCCTTAATTTTTTAAGGGTTTGAATCAAGCCCGTGTCTAGTTGTTTTTGTAGTAACATATTTTTCTCAGGAACGTTTGAATTTGTGAGATGCTCGTTTACGATCTGGTTGATCTTTTGCGTCAAATAAAGTTATTGAATTGAAATAAAAACAAAAAAATGAATATAACTTTAGTGTAATCAATAAAATATTAAAAACAGGCAAGTTTATTTATATATCCCTACATATTGTAAAACAAAGTCTCCCAACCGCGTCTGTACAAATTCACCAAACTTGTTGAAGGCAAACCCAAGACTACTGGCGTGGTCTTAGTCACCTTTAATCTATACCACCTTTTAGAAACTCGGGATGTCTCCTGGTACAAGGTTAAAGTTCGACAATATATCCCCAATCCCATACGCTGTAAAAACTGCCAACTTTAGAGGCATACAGCTAAACGCTAAACAGACGGCCCTAAATGCGTGCAATGTGGCCTTTCAACCCACACTGCAGAATACTGCATTCGTACTCAATGCTCTAACTGCTCCGAGAATCACCCTTCTTTCTCCAATAAGCAAGATAAAAACTGCGGACAATGTCATCACAAAGCTTCACGCTTCTAACTTAGACAACAAAAACAACAAAATTAGCAAACTCAAAATCAAGTAATACAGCAAACAAAAAACAACAACAACCTTACAAAACAACACTGCCTGTGCTTGATACTTCTCCTTCTACTTCATCTATCATCTCCCCTTCTCCACAGAAGACATATATACTTTATGTGGTCTGCGATGTCTCCTTATGTGTGTAACAAACTTCATGACAAACTTATAATACTATTCACTAACGTGAAGAGTATAATAAGACAGCAACAACAGAACCCAAACTCCGCAATGGTGTCAATAGACATCACTTGATAAACTTTAACATTTTCCATCTCATATATCCTCTTTGTTTCAAACTAGTGTCAAGTGCGTAATGACTGGTCTCATCGACCCGTGAGGGTAATATAGTTTCTCACCCTTGTTAATCTATTACTCTCTTCACTTCTACTCTTACCGCAGGCTTCACTAGATACGAGTATTTACAAAAGACAGAATCAAAAGGAAACGCAATTGTATTTGAAATATTAAATCTATATATATGTATATGTAAATAAAATGAATCGTCAATTTGTACATATGTAAGGGGTTAACTTGAGATCGGCTGGACCAATTTTGATCAATTTTTTTCGACGTGGATACGTCTATATTTTTGATACCAGGGGGTAAACCAAAAAAATTGATGGTAGGGAAAATACGTATACAGTTTGGTGTTGTAGTTGCAAAACTATTGTCCACATCCAAAATCTAATTACACCACTCGGTAGTAAAAGGACAAAGAATTGGTCACGTTTAGTTAGGACTGAGTAACATTGCGGTGGACGGTGTGGGAAGCGACGCAATTTTGCCATTTTTGGCTGTAAAAAAATGTTGTTTTTGCTTTTGTTATTGTATTGTATATATTTTGTTTTTGTTCTATGTTTATTTTTATACTCTTCACGCAGTGTATATATTCTTGATCAGCGTGACGAGACGAGTTGATCACGTTAAAAGTCCTTCGGATTTTCAGTAATAATAATGGAATGAAAAGAGCACGCATAGCCATAAAGAGAGTTAAAAGAATGAACACATTGTTGCTGCATTCATATATACAATACATACATTAGACCTCTATTACCTACTCTCTTAATTTCAAACATGATGATGATAATGATCAACAAATACATATGATGATGATAATGATCAACAAATAATCATGATGATAATAATAATCAACAAAAGTAAAACAACAAGGAAAAACATAGCAAAAAAAAAAAAAAATATATAAAAAACCAACTTTGGTTATGCCGAAGTTGTAATACTCTTCACGCCCCTTCTAGTAGTCCGAGGGTTGAAATTTAGAAGGTTGGTGGATACGGGTCAGACACTTATAGTGTCCCATTTTGAGTTCCATAGTACAAAAAACAAAACAGTTTTGCTAATAAGAACTGGATCCCGGTTTGTATGGGGGGTGCCCCCGAGTGGTCCGATGGTCTTGAAAATTATATGGTTGGTGGGTATCGGTCAGAAATTTATAGTGTTCATATTTCAAGTCGATAGTATGAAAACCAAAAAAGTTTTTCAAATAAGAACTTTCATTTGGAGCCCGGTTTGTATGGAGGGTACCCCACCCTAGCGGGCCGATTCGGCTGAGGGACTAGTTTGCATACATACAGCGGACAAACAGACAGACGGACATGGCTAGATCAACTCGTCACGCCACGCTGATCAAGAATATATACACTTTATGGGGTCTCCGATATCTCCTTCTGTGCGTTACAAACTTCATAACAAACTTATAATATTATTCACGGCGTGAAGAGTATAAAAATATACATAGAACAAAAACAAAATACACACAATACAACAACAAAAGCAAAAACAACAATTTTTAACAGCCAAAAACGGCAAAATTGCGTCGCTTCCCACACCGCCCACCGTAATGTTACTCAGTCCTGACTAAACGTAGCCAATTCTTTAATCCTTTAACTACCGAGTGGTGTAATTAGATTTTGGATGTGGACAATAGTTTTGCAACTACAACACCAAACTTTATACCTATTTTCCCTATCATCAATTTTTTAGGTTTACCCCTGGTATCAAAAATATAGACGTATCCACGTCAAAAAATTGATCAAATTTGGTCAAGCCGTTCTCGAGTTAACCCCTGATATACATTTTGACGATCCATTTATATATAAAATGTTATATATATTAAAGGGTGTTTTTTTAAGCCCGATAGAACTTGAAATTGTAAAAAATAACACAAAAAATGAAATATTAATCAAAAAATTTTTTTATTCGAAAGATGGCATTAACATTTAAAAATGCACTTTTGAGCCAACGAGCCGGTCTCTTTTAATATACGAGGTCTGTTCAAAAAATAAGGTGAATTTTCAAATTTCGCGGGCTACGTACATTCGACTTTCGATTATTATTTTTTTTTATGTTGGTACACTCGTCTCGAAGATATGTTCACGGTTTTAGCTATATAGCATGTTTAGTTTGTTTATGAGAGGCATAGAGAAGACAAGTGTTTTGCGTGTTCGGCGACTTTCTGTTATCGAAAAAAATGGATCAAAGAAGTTGCATCAAATTTTGTGTAAAAAATGGAATTAAGTGCTCAAAAACACTTGAAATGTTGACAGTGGCATACGGTGTGAGTACTCCGAGTCAAAAAAATGTTTACAAGTGGTACAAGCTTTTCACAGAAGGTCGAGAAGATGTGAATGACGACGCTCGCTCTGGACGCCCCAGCACATCAACAACCGATGAAAATTTTGAGAAAGTGAAGAAAATTGTTATGGAGAATTGTCGAATCACAATTAGAGAAGTTGCTGAGGATGTCGGCATATCGGTTGGCTCATGCCATGCAATTTTTTCGGAAATTTTGGGCATGAAGCGTGTGGCAGCGAAGTTCGTTCCAAAATTGCTGAATTTTGTCCAAAAACAACGTCGCATAAGCATCGCTCAGGAATTGTTGAATGACGCCAACGATGATCCAGATTTGCTTAAAAGGGTCATAACTGGTGACGAATCATGGGTATATGGTTATGACATCGAAACCAAAGCCCACTCGTCCCAATGGAAGAGTTCAGGAGAGCCAAGACCAGATAGCAGAAAATCGCCGAACACGCAAAACACTCGTCTTCTTTATGCCTCTCACAAACAAACTAAACATGGTATATGGCTAAAACCGAGAAATATCTTCGAGGCGAGTGTACCAACATAAAAAAAAAATAATAATCGAAAGTCGAATGTACGTAGCCCGCGAAATTTGAAAATTCACCTTATTTTTTGAACAGACCTCGTATATATATAGAAGATATAAGAAGATTTTCTCTTTACTACAATGGAACATTAATGGTCTACTCAATAGCCTGATCTAACAGTGCTAATTAAGGAGCATAATCCCACAATTCGCTGCCTCCAAGAAACACACAAAACATAATATGTGTCCCTCAAATGCGGTTAACTACTGTAGCAGTTTTATATAAGTGCACATGCCTTTGGCAAACGATTATGTATTATACTTATATTATTGTATCGATGTCATGTGAGAGTGCGTAAGAGCATGCACTTAAATGCAAACAACCGTTACTCTCTCGCTCTCTCGCCTGGTCGATCGAGAACGAAGCGCAGTATACACATTGTACAATAGGTTAAGCAAAAAGAAAAGAATAAAATAAAGATATTCGGTGTGCAAACGTAAAGTGTAAAGGAAGACAGCGGCCTAAAATTCAGAAGTGAGATCAGATTTTTTTTTTCCACCATTAAAAAAAAAAAAAAAGGTAAAATTAAAATAAAAATGAGGGACGTCATCCTCGGTGACTATAAAGCCGAACAGTTAAAGAATTGGCTGGAACAACTTGGGCTTTACAAAGTCGGCAATAAGGCCGCTTTGGCAGCGTCCCTGAATGAGGTGCCGGCGGACGTTCGGGGAGATTGTCCAGCCCTGGAGAATGAAGAAGAGGAGCAGGTTAACGAAATTGAACTGTTGAGACGTCAGTTAGAGTTGGCTCAACGAGAGATATTAGAAAAAGAAAAAGATTTAGAGATGAGATCGGCTGGTGTTGCTACGCCAAAACATAGCACTCAAGACAATGTTGCTGAGCGTCGTTAGGGATATGTTGCTGACATTCGATGGCGGCATCGTTGGCTCAGTTACTAATAACATTTGGGTAGCGCATCTTAGAGTGGTTACAAATGTGTATCAGCTAGACGACAACATGTTGCGCATGTTTATTCTATCGAAGTTCAAAGACCATGCTCAAATGTGGTTACATTCGAACGAAAGTCACTTAACTATGCCTGTCAGTGAGTTATTGAAAAGGGTGACTGATGAATTTAAAAATAAGGAAAACAAAATGTTATCACGCCGCAAGTTCGAAGCACGCAAGTGGATGGTTGACGAAGATTTCCCAACATACTTGAAAGATAAAACAACTTTGGCAACACACATAAGCATCGACGACGAAGAACTTAGAGACAACGTGATCGAAGGCATTTCAGATGCACATCTACGCCAGCAGGCGCATATGCATTGCTTCACACTGTCCTCCCAGCTGCTACAAGCTTTTTCAAAAGTGACGCTTACCACAAGATCAACTAACGCAGCAGCAACAGCAACGCCGGTAAGAGCAAATTTAGTGAGATGCTACAACTGCAACTCACTGGGTCACCTTATGTCCGTGTGTCGCAAACCCAAGAGCGAACAGAGAGCATGTCACGGGTGCGGAGGTATGGAACACCGCACAGCGAACTGCCCAGAGATAAAGAATTTTAAAAATGAATACATAAGATATTTTAATATTTATATTAAGAATGGTATTAATCAACCTTGAATGTAGAATTCTGGTTGTGGCGAACGAGTCGATGGGCTATAATGTAGTTATTGGTAGAAACTTTATGAATGTTTGTAAATTTAAAATCGTCAGTGATAACCTCAAAAATAATTACCTCTCAAATAGTAACGTGAAAAAAGAGTGTCTTCAAACTGATCGTCCACAAAAACATTGTCTTCAAACTAATCGTTCACAAAAAGATTGTTTTCAAAAAAATTGTCTTCAAATTGATCCTCCACAAAAAGATTGTTTAAACAATGATTGTCTAAAAACAGTCTCGTCAAAAAACTTCTGTCTTAAAACTGATTGCATAAAAAATGATCAAATGGATAACCTTAGATTCAAATATAGTAACGTACAAATTGATATTTTTAAAAACGAATCGAGTAAAAGCAACTCCCTACAGAACGAATTTAGCGTTTTACCAATAGAATATCCAGAACCGAATGAATGCAACAATTTAAACATAGGGGAAGGTAATTGTCACGAACTTATTCAAAAACTAACAGCCATATTTGACAAATTTTATAATACAGCTGAACGGCCAAAAGTTCCCATGACAAAGTGTGAAATGAAACTGAATCTTAACAGTTCGAAGCCCTTCCATTGCCCCCCTAGATGTTTGTCTTACGCTGAAAAGCTACAAGTACAAAAAATGTTAGATGAATACACAGAAAAAGGTTTTATTATAGAAAGTGAGTCAGAATATGCGTCACCCATCGTGCTAATCAAAAAAGAAAACCAGTGAGATGAGAATGTGTGTAGATTACCGGACGCTCAACAAAGGAACACTGAAAGACAATTACCCTACGCCCCTAATCGACGATCTTCTAGACAAACTGACAGAAAAAAAGGTTTTCACAAAGCTAGATCTAAAGAACGTGTTCTTTCACGTGTTTATGCACGCAGACTCTGTCAAGTACACAGCATTTACAACACCAATGGGACAATACGAAAGGTTAAGAATGCCGTTTGGTCTCCGCAACGCTCCGTCTGTGTTTCAAAGATTTATAAACAAGATATTTTCGGACATGATAAAAGAAGACAAAGTTATGGTTTATATGGATGATATTATGGTTGCGACGACAAGTTATGATATTCATACAGAAATACTGGAAGAGGTATTCAAGCGACTAGTAGCAAACAAGTTAAAGATAAGGTTAGACAAGTGTGAATTCCTTCAGTCAGAGGTAAGTTATTTAGGATACCGAATATCAGGCGATGGAATTAAGCCAGATTTGAGAGGTCTGCAATTGCAAATAAAGCACAGGAAATCCAAGCTTCTTATGATTATGTCATAATAGGTGATTTTAATCTCCCATTCCCATAATGTCATAATAGGTGATTTTAATCTCCCATTCATTTTATGGTACTTTGTTTAGTAATGATTCTGCTGGTACTTCTGTGTCAAGATGCCAACCTTTAAGTATTCCTGAGGATACTTACTATCCAATTTTGGAAATATCCCATTCTGTAACCCGTCTTGTTTCAGACTCCACATCTACTTCTATGCGTCAATTTTGATTTCGCAAAGTGAACTTTGCCCAACTAAATGCAGTTTTTCTCGGAATAGATTGGTCTTTTTTGTACAATTGCAGTGATCTGAATACTGCTATTAATATTTTCTATGAAGTGATATACATTATATTTGTTATAAAATATATAAACCACCTTGGTCTACAAGAAGACTTTCTAATCTGAAGAACATTAAGTCGAGGCTATATAAAAAATTTAAGAGTTCTGGCTCTAATTCTGGGCTAATTTGCTTTCATTAAGAAACTTTTGTTACAATAACTATCTCTCACGCTGTAGACTGCAATTTTCACGAAACCCTAAGCAGTTCTAAAACTTTGAGAACTCAAAGCGCAAATCTTCTTTATTTCCCTCATCATTGTATCTAGTTGATGAACAGTGATTTGCATATTGCAGATCTGTTTGCAAAATTCTTGCAATCCACTTATTCCTCTGAATCCTATATTCAAAACCGGTATGCTTATCCCATTGTAACATCATTGTTTCTCCTGTAATTAGGGAGTAATGTCTTCTTACAAATTTAAAATCGTTGAAATCCACTTACTCACCCGGCCTAGACAAAATACTTAGTTGTCTGCTTAAGCACTGTGCTGAGTTTCTGTGTAAGCCACTTTTGAAACTTTTCAATTTATCACTTCAGAGCGCATCTTTCCCTCCTATCTGGAAGTAATCATTTATTATTCCCCTACACAAAAAAGGTAACAAAGCTGACATATCCAATTACAGGGGTATTGCTAAACTTTTTGCAATCCCAAAATTGTTTGAAAAAATGGTTACTTCAACCTTTTATCACTTTTGTAAAACAATTATTTCTCCGTGTCAACTCGGTTTTATGAAAAAGCGATCTTCAACTACAAACTTGTTTGAGTTTACATCTTTTGTAAATCTTGCTTTTAGGGACAAACGTCAAACTGATGTTATTTACACTAACTTTAGTAAAGCGTTTCATGATCTGCTTGTACTTAAACTTGACCTTTTAGGTTTTCCACAACATCTTTTTTGTTGGATTGCATCTTATTTGAGAAATAGGGTTCAACGAGTGTTATTTAAGTCCACTCATTATAGTCCAGTCTTTGTCACTTTTGGAGTTCCTCAAGGGAGCCGTCTATGCCCATTATTGTTTAACCTTTTTGTAAATGATCTCCTTTTCCCCATCTCACATTCTCGTGTCCTCATGTACGCTTGTGCCTTCCATTTAATGATGGTGCCTCCAACCTCAGACTCCAAGAGGATCTTGATTCTTTACATTCTTGGTGTTCTGCGAATTACTTATATCTTCTAACTTATATGTAAGTTCATGACGTATAATCGGTGTAAACCTCATTTGTTTACATACACGATTGAATACGTCCAACTAAAGCGAGTCTCTACTTTTAATGACCTCGGTGTCCTGTTTGATCCCAAGCTGTGTTTTAAGCAGCATATCTATTCTATCGTAAATAAAGCGAAGAGTGTTTTTGGTTTCATTAAACGTTAGTCTATTGAATTTAATGACCATTATACCACAAAGACTCTTTTTTATATCTCTTGTGCGTCCACTCTTCGAGTATTGCTCTTGCATTTGGTCACCGCAATATATAAATAATCAAGTTCGAATTGAGTCTGTACTGAAACAATTCCTCCTGCTTACCCTTCGTGGCCTAAACTGGAATCCTAATTCGCATTCGCCATCTTACTCTGATAGTAGGCTCCTTCTTACCAGTCTTCCATCTTTGGTGCATCGTAGGATAGCTCTTAGGATTAGTTTTCTTCATAAACTCATAGTTGGTGAAATTGATGCTCCTGAGCTATTAAATCAGTTAAACTTTCGTGTCACTAGTCGTCCTACCAGAAATTTTGTCCCTTTAGCATTGAATAGATGCACTACTAACTACACCCTACACGATCCTTTCCGAGTTTTATGCACGTCATATAATAAATTCTATCAAGTTCTCTAACCCGAGATATCGCCATCATCGATAAATACCAACGTCGTTCGTTGCCTACGGGACTCCTGATCACACTGCAGGCTGGATGAACTGAATGTCGCTGATTTGGGTCACCTTTACCATCTGCATTATTGTAGTTTATTAGTTCATATGTCTCTGACCACATATAGCTGTGAGTAGGGGAATAGCTCGCTACTATTTGCAAATAAATTTCTCCCATTGGGTCAGAGGCTGGTATTTCATATTATCCTTATTTATTTATTTTCATTTTTTTTCCTATTTATTGTTTGTTTCTCTTTTTTTTATTTTTTTTTTTTTGTAATTAATTTATTTTAGTTTAAGTTCACTTCAATTTATATTTTTGTCTTACTCTTAAGTGTTGTTAAATTTATTTTTATTTTAAGCTGACAGTTTCTTCGTCAACGCCCATTTCAAATACATAAATTCCCTTTCAATCCCACCAAACACTCAACATAACCTTGTTTGCCGTCAATCCAGGCTTTGAAGTCGTTTTTGGAACCCACCGACCTTTACCCATGATCGCTTGCGTTACATATTCTCGTATTTAATCTTTTTTCATCTCCCGCAATGTTTCGCTTCAAAAATGGATCCATTTCATTACGTTTCAGCAGCGTTCTGGTGGTTATTCGGTCAATTAAATTCCTTGAGTTAATCCATGTGGCACCCAAACATCGAGCTTTTTTGAGTAGCCTGTTCTTTTTAGATGATTTCAAACTATCATATGGTTGATGTTTAGTACATCCGCTATTTTCTGACAGCTTCCGTGCCGTTCTTGCTAGGGATAGAACGATTCCACTGAGATATCGATACTTTCATTCGAGACCGCATCGGTCGAAAGGTATCGATATGTATTCGGTATATAATGAAATGTATCGATACTTACTCCTATCGGTATCGTATTTACGTAAGATAAGCTTATATTTTATTGAAAAATGTGTATATGAATATTAAGTTTTTAATAATAAGTATGTTTGTTTGATTATGTCTCATACTATCCTCCGACCCATTACATACACTTACAACTCATGAAAACAAATGATTTTTTAAGGCTGTCACAGGTTGAAGACAAAAAAATATCCCAAAAACGTGACCCATGGTAAACAGTAAACCAGAACTTCGCGTGTTCTGCTCAATGTAAATTGCCTATTAGACAGAGCAAGGTGAACATCTTGGCCAAATCTTTCAAAGACTGATCACTTTACAGGAATGTTGGAGAATTTTTGGTCATTTCGACTGTCATTCGTATTGCGCCTAAAGAAACAGCTGATTTTGGCTATGCCGAAGTTGAAATACTCTTCACGCCCTTCAAGTAGTCCGAGGTTCTTGAAATTTATATAGTTGGTGGATATAGTGTCCAAATTTCAAGTCGATAGTACAAAAAACAAAAAAGATTTCTAATAAGAACTTTCATTTGGATCCCGGTTTGTATGGCTCCGCGTGAAGAGTATAAATAGCAAGTTACAGTAATTGGTTTATTTGTTATTACCAAAAAATACTTGGCACCACATATTATTTCCACCAGATATTAGCTGCAAAATGTACTGCTTGAAGGACCGCAATAAAGATGGAGCAGATATTTGGCATTAATCCAGTCGAAATTGTTTTATTGGATCCGTCCACAACAGCAAAAGAGGATTTTATAACTTGGATCGTGGCAAACTTCATTGAAGAGATCTCTATATAGTTCTGAAGAAGTGTTCTTTTTCAATGAATGCAGACCACTCTAGTGTCCATGGGGGATATCGCTCAGTTTGAATGGAGTTTTGACCTTGAGTAAATCCAAATTTCTTGGCTGAGTCCTAATTGTTGAGGTGCGCCGGAAATTACGCACATAATGTGATCGAGAAGATTAGCTAGTCGCGTCAAGAAGATTAGCTAGTCGCGCATCACTAACTCATAGTCTGCACTAATACAAAGAATAGAAGAAATAGCGCTTAATTTTGTTCTTCTGTTGTATCATTTTGGCATTCTTAAAACTACCGCTGAAGCGAACACAAGAAAGTGAAATCAATTTTTACAAATCAGAAGTTGATGAAATTTTGAAACAATTAAATTCATTAAATTCTTCTTTAGCTCAAAAAAAAAAAAAAAATTATGGAGTTTGATGAGGCCGCTTTAAGAAGGTATGTGCAACAATTTCGATAAAAAACAGTTAATCCTCAACAGGTTGGACACAAGCGAGTTTAATAGCAGTAGAAGGGAGTATTTTGTATCATTATATTGCGATATCGAGGCAAAATTAACAAGAGAGCTTAATTTGCTACTTAAAGCAGTCCCAGCTAATTCTACCACTTTACGTCGTTTTCTGTTTGATGAGTCGGTTAATAAAACTTATCGAATGTCAAGATTGCCGGACATCCAGATTTCTAAATTTAGTGGATCTTACACTGATTGGCCTAATTTTTATGCTATGTTTAGTACAATCATTAATAGCGATCAGGTACTTAGTACTTTGGAGAAGTTTCAACACCTGCGTGCCAGTTTAGAAGGAACTGCGTTGGACATCATTCGCTTTCTTGAGCCAAGAGAGGATAATCGTCGGCTTTGGAATTACTATTAAAAAGATTTGGTAATAAACTTATTAATTTTCACGCCCATATAAGAGCTATATTTGGTTTAAAACCCGTAGAAAGGGGGTCTTCAATCAAGTAGCCTGCGTTAGTTAAGTGACAAAATTAATTCTTATTTACGTGCTGTACACACAATTGCAACCTCAGAACAAATTACAGATAGATTGCTTATCCATCTAATCGTTGGAAAACTCAAAAAGCATCTTCAAGAGAAGTGGAAAGAGGATCTGCCAATGGAAAAAATACCTGTCGGTCGTCCATGTCATCGTTTTTGGAGAAAAGGTGCCGTGCACTGGAAAATTTGGAGAACGCAACCTCATCCACAGCATCTGGACAGCAGAACAATAAATCTAATCGCAACGTAGTTCTTACCTCCGCTAAAACAAGCGTTTGTGCTTCATGTATTTTTTGTAACTCTAATGATCGTTATATTTCAAATTGCAAAAGTTTTAAGAATTTGTCTCCTAAGCTACGCATTAAGGAAGATGCATTCATGTTTTAATTGCCTTCGCAAAGGACATTCTCTGAAGGATTGCAAATCTGGGTTTTGCTGCAGGCATTGCTGCACACGGATTCAGATTCTAATACTGCGCATACGTGCATCACAGCTGAATTTTATCACATCACGTTGTGCAAAACAACTACAGCTTCATACTCAACGCTCACTTGTTTCGATAACTGGCATTGGAGAATCCAGTCGTAACACAAAAGCATACTGCTCTTGCAGTTCCTAGTGACGACTCAAATTTGGAAGCTGTTAATATTACGCTTAATAATATTGTAAAACGATTCTGGGAGATCGAGAATGATTTTGTTTCGCATTCTTTGTCCGCCCCAGAGGTTGAGTTTTGTGAGCAGCTGTTTCAACAGAATTGCACTCGGCTTGTATCAGGAGAATATTCGATTCGACTTCCAGCTATGACAAGCTTCAGTACCCTAGGTAATTCGTACAAATGCGCTTTAGAAAGGTTAAAGGGTTTGGAAAGGAGATTAATGAAAAATCCTGATGTGAAACTTCAACATCAGCAGTTTTTAAGGGAATATGCCGAGTTGGATCACATGTCATTAACAGATTTACAAGTACGCACTCCAACTTGTTACTTGCTCCATCATTGCGATTTAAGGCCTGACAGCACAGCCACGAATCTTCGTGTACTTTTTGATGGATCAGTTAAAACTATTCTGGATACGCAATGATTTACTTAAAACAGGTCCAATTATACAACCAGCATTATTCAATACTTTACTTCGTTTCAGGACATTTAAAGTAGCTTTGTGCGGAGACATCCCTAAAATATATCGATGTGTTCGAGCATCTCATCCATGGCATGAAAATCCGACTATTGATTATTATAAACTTGATACAGTGACATATGGTTCAATACCGGCTGTTTTTTTTTTTGGCAATTAGAACTATGCAACAGTTGGCACTTGATGAATAGAAGTCATACTCTTGCAGCACAAATTATTCGAAGGGATTTCTACATGGTTGATCTCATCTCAGAAGGAAGTACCATTAGTGAAATCAGTGATATTCTACTTCAGAAGAAGCTGATGTCTTTTTGTTTAAATTCTAATTCTTTCTACTATTATTACTCTTTGAAAGGAAAAGCTGAACTGGGATGAAAATTTATCTCTTTCACTTCATTCATCATGACTTGACCTGGTAAATTAGCTCACAGTGGTGAGTATATTCAAATTTCCCCGCTTTATTTTTATAAATCACAAACATCATGGGAACTTCATGAATTCTGTGATGCCAGCCTGTCAGCTTACGGTGATGGTGTATTCAACCGATCACAAGCTTTTGGTCATGTGCAATCGTGGTTGCAGTCCAAAGGAAATGCTTGATTCAAGTCTGTAGCAGCGTGGCCCGCCGTTCCTATTTGAAGACATTTCTAATTGGCATAAGAATTAAGTTTTTGTTAAGGATTTGCCTAAAGTAAAACTGAAAGTTTTGTTTGCATCAGTTAAGCAAGACATATCGTGTTTGCTTGTAAATTTCAAAATTCATGGGCACAAATCTGCTTAACAGGAGTATTCAACATGTACACTTTGCCAATGAGCTTAGACGTATCAAAGCAAACGAGCCGCTATCATCATCAAATAAATTGTTGCCGCTAAGTCCACAAATCGATTTGCTCCAGGTTGGAGGGCTTCTTCAAAATGCGGATTTAAGTTTCAACGCCAAACATCCTATAATCTTGCTTAAGCATCATACAGCTACCCCGGCTATCATTGAATTTTATCATAGAAAATATTTGCATGCTGGACCTCAGAGCTTACTAGCTTCAATACGACAAATATTTTGGGTATAATAGGAAATCTCCCAACTGATCGTGTGCAATTTAATCGTGTTTTTGCTACCACAGGGATTGATTTTTGTGGACCTTTCTACTACAAGGCACCGACTAGAAATAATTCGCCAATTAAATGCGACATTTGTGTATTCATCTGTTTTGCCACCAAAGCTTCTCATATGGAACTAGTTCTGGATTTATCAACATAGGATTTTCTTTTAGCTTTAAAACGATTTATCAGTCTCAGAAGAAAACAATATGTTTGGATAATGCAACCAATTTTATTGGTGCAAAAACGAGTTCGCCGAACTCAAGCAGTTATTTTTGGACAGTTTTCACAACGGTCAAGTTGCAGCAACATGTCTCGAAAATGGAATCATTTAGAAGGTTATACCACCAGGTTCACCGCACCGCGACCTTTGAGAGGCAGTAGAAGTGCAATGTACCACTTCTGTCGGATGGTGGCTCTTCGATTTTGACGTTTGATGAATTGTGCACATTGGTATGCGAAATATCTGCAATGTTAAACTCTCGCCCTCTTTGTTCAATTACAGAAAATCCTGATGATCTTGAAGTACTCACTCCAGTGCATTTTTTAATAGGTACAACTTTCACTCTGTATCCTGAACCTAACCTAAGTAGTCTAGACGTTAGCCGCTTGAGCAGATGGCAGCGAGTTTGTCATCTAAAACAGTCGTTTTGGAAGTGGTGGAGCTGGTCCTATCTACACTTGCTTCAAGAACGCGGTAAATGGTGGCTTTCGGGTCCGTCGGGAAGAATGTTCGAGTCAAGAAGATTAGCTAGTCGCGCATCACTAACTCATAGTCTGCACTAATACATAGAATAGAAGAAATAGCGCTTAATTTTGTTCTTCTGTTTTATCATTTAGGCATTTATAAAACTACCGCTGAAGCGAACACAAGTATTTTATGCTATTAAAGAAATTATCATTATTATAAAAAAAATAAATTAAGTTGTTTAAATATAATGTTTTGACTGCATCTTAAAGCTTTTTGTTGCGGCTTAGTAGAAATTTGGAATTAGTCAAAGCTTCGTAACTTCGTTGGTAAAGTGTTGGAACACCAGCTTTTATGAGCATAAATTTTGTTGGTGTAGTAGGATATGCACGTAGGCTTCGTCTGACGCCGCTGTGGTATGGTGGTTCAATTAGTTTGATGTTGGTATTGGCTGCATTCAAATAGATAGATAGGCCAATCAATCAATCTTAGCCAACAGAATTGATTACATTTAATAAATTATTAGTGTGAAAAAAGGAGCTTTTAGAGATAATGTATTTTATAGTGTTTAGTCTAGCAGCTATATGCTTACATATTAACAGTGTTGCTTAAAGTTAAGTTTATTATCAAAGATTAAACATAGAATACTTAGAATAGATGACTTGGAGGATATTCACATTGTTATACTAATTAATAAGGTAACTGATAATGATGATCCCTGTGGGATACCATTTCATAAGTTGACAGTGTTTGAAAATATTTGGTCAGCCTTGACAGTGAATTTTTCTTTACAAAATTGTAAATTTTGGGACCTATTTTCCTTTTGGATAGCTTTCGAGTCGAAGAACTTATCTGCACTCCTACTCTATTAACTGCCTTTGCAAAGTCCAGGCTAAGTGTGGATAGATGGTTTTTTGTGGACAGAGCCATTAAACAAAAGAGAAGTAAGGCGTCAGTTGTGCCAAGAGCCTTTTTGAAACCAAATTGATACGTGGTTATGAGGTTTTTATGTGAGGCATACGGTATGCTACAATTAACAGCCTAAAAGTATACTAAACAAAAGGTTAAATTAAAGAACAATGTTTCTAAAAATGTGTATTTTCAGTATTTGTCGTTCTACACACAAGAGAATTACACACTCTGTGAAAATTTCAACGCTCTACCTATTACGGTTCATGAGATAGAGCAGGAGTCGGACGGACGGATGGCGTAAGCTTAGTAATAGGGTCAGGTTAGCACCCTATGGGTACGGAACCCTAAAAAAGTTTTTTTTACGAAGAACTTTCATTTGAATCCCGGTTTGTACCCCCGTAGTGGTCCGATTCGGCTGATTCCGACAAATGTGATGCGTATGGTAAAAAGAATGCACCGTGCAAAAACTGAGGGACAATTTCGAGAGGTATAGCCAAACCTCTTTGGTGGACAGGCGAGCTAAGTAAGCTTCGGGGTAGTAGCAGACATGCCTTTAACAAGGCAAAACAAACCCGCCTTGAAGAAGACTGGAGAGGTTATAAAGAATCTACAAAAAAAGTAAACGAGCTGCGCAGAGGCAATCTTGGAGATCTTTCTGCGAAGAAGTGGAAGGTGCATCCGAGGCTTCTAGACTCCGCAAAATTCTGGCAGGAAGCTCCCAAAACTGGGAGCTACTGCAGAAGGCGGACGGTTCGTTCACCACAACAAGCAAAGAGTCATTAGAACTCTTACTAGATACACACTTTCCGGGATGTTCGGATAACACTGAGCAAGACGCGGACAGTCTAGTGAATGGTCGTGAAATCAAGATAGATGCGATATCTGAGGACCGACTACTATGGGCAATTAACGGGTTTAAACCTTTTAAATCTCCGGGGCCAGATGGAATTCACCCAGTGGAACTACAGAAAACCATTGGACAATTGACTGGCAAGTTAATGGCAATTTTTAAAGGTTGTCTCAAGCTTGGCTACATACCTCAGGGATGGAGACGGGTTAAGATAATTTTCATTCCAAAGGCAGGTAAAAGCTCTAACACCCATCCAAAAGACTTAAGACCGATTTCTCTATCTTCCTTTCTACTGATGATACTAGAAAGGCTGATTGATATCTACTTAAGACTGACGATAGACAGGAGGATGATCTCTCAATCTCAACATGCCTATACCAAGAGGAAATCGGTTGAAACAGCACTACATCTCCACTGCGGAGGGACCCCTGCATCGGCAGAAGTTCACCTTAGCAGCATTCCTCGATATAGAAGGGGCCTTCAACAACGTCAATGCGAGGGCTATCACTGCAGCACTCACTGACCTGAGAACGGAATCGAGCCTAGTGGAACTCATCGACAAAGCAGAGTTGTTGAGGCAGATCTGGGAGATTCCAAGCTGCGAAAGGCAGTGAGAAGGGGCACACCGCAAGGTGGAGTCCTCTCACTGTTTCTATGAAATGCAGTAGTTAATAAACTACTTGTAGGTCTAGAATCGATGGGCTGCAAAGTGATCACATATGCGGATGACGTTGTTATTGCCGTCTCTGGAAAATACTTATCTACTCTGAGAGACCTTCTGCAGGGTGCTCTGAATTTTCTTTCCAAGTGGGCGGAAGATTGTGGTCTTGGAGTCAATCCGGACAAGACGCTGAAACATAAAATCCCCTATCCGATAATGCTTTCGGGGAAATGTGTGATGATATCGGAAGAGACAAAGTAGTTAGGCTTAATCATTGACAGGAAACTGACATGGAAGCCAAATACTCTAGGAAGAGCTAGGAAGGCTAGCGTGGCATTCTGTGCCTGTAGAAGAGCAACAGGCAAAACATGGGGAATCAAACCTAAAACTGTATATTGGCTCTATACATCAGTTGTCAGACCTATTCTCCTTTACGGAAGTGTTGTCTGGTGGACTGCGATGCAGAAGAAAACATACTGTGAAATGATCAGTAAGGTTCAAAGATCGGCGGAGGTGGCAATAAGTGGTGTCATAAGAACTACGCCAACTAAGGCGTTGGACATCATCTTACACCTGCCACCGATAGATCTTTTCTGCAAACACCTAGCGGCATGCTCAGCCATTAGACTCAAAGCATGCTCACAATGGAAAGGGAGTTCGTATGGACACGCAAGCATACTGAACTCCTACACTAACATTCCTACTCTACTTGATCGCCTCCCGTCATCTTTCTGCTTCGAAAGGAAATTCTCTGTAAGGTTTCCAACGCGGCAGGAATGGCTTGAAGGTGATCCATCACAAAGTGCCCAGATCAAGACATACACAGATGGATCTAAAATGGATACCGGTGTAGGGACTGGAATTTACTGCGAAATGCCCTCAATCTGCAAATCCATTAAACTAATGGACCACTGCAGTGTTTTTAGGGCGGAAATAACTGCCATTCATGAAGCCATAAAAAGGTTACAGATAAACAATAAATCTGGCAAGGATATTTATATTTTATCAGACACCCAGGCTGCCCTAAAAGCCCTGGATGCACCCCATACAACATCTAGGAGTGTCTCAGATTGCCGCCGATCTCTTAATGAGATGGCATCACAACTCTGCATTAACCTGTGCTGGGTTCGCCGTCACAGGGATATTCCAGGAAATTGTAGGGCTGATGAACTCGCAAGAGAGGGCACCAACCTGCCACATGTCAGTAGGGGCATGGAGTGCATTGGTGTCTCAATTGCGACGTGTAAACTTATCGCCAGGGAAACACTAATAAATTCCACAAATCATAGATGAAGTAGTGCTTCTACCTGCGAAATAGCCAGGCAAACATGGCCAAAAATAAATCAGCGTTTATCCTTGTCTTGTATTAAGCTAGATAGAGCTCAATTAGGAATCCTGATACGCACCCTAACAGGACACTGTTTAATAGGTAATCATGCAACTAGACTGGGGGTTTTAACGCATGATTTCTGTCGCAGATGCAGAAATGAAGAGCAACTGGAGACAATCCAGCACCTCTTCTGCTCATGTCCAGCTCTGGCTAGAAGGAGGATACGTTTCTTGGGTTCCCCCTTCCTAACAAGTATAGATAACCTATACCAACTAGGCATAAATAACCTCGTTATCAAAAGCTCCGAATGGTTCAATTCGGTTGGGAGGTAGCTAGGCTCCTCCCCTGTGGCTCTCAACGGACCAATCTTGCGGTCTTAGTGGCATCACTCGTTCAGTGATGCAGCTACCTAACCTAACCTATAAAGGTGCTTAATGCCATACAGCACGACGAACGAACGCACGATCAAATATGAAGCGAATAATAGTAGAACAGAACAAAATTCAATGCTTGCACTCTCTGTCGGAGCGTAAACATTTTAATTATTAATTTTTAATTAAATATTTTATGTACTTTTTATTCTTATTTAGAAAATAAAATGTGAGTAACACACTACCCTAAAAGTATAACAGAAATAGAATATTCAAACCGTACGTGTGTGTGAAGCGCTATAAATTTTCTCTGTCGGTCTGCTCTGTTAACAAAAGTATTTGGATTATTTGATAGATTATCCTTAGTCAATGAGATGTACATATACACGGTGTGTCCCAAAAATAACCGAACTTTTTGGGTAAAGAATAAAACACACATTATATTATTTTTGAAAGTTATTATTTATTCATTAGACTCAATACAACGTTTGGCACGATCAACCAGCGCATGCATAGATTTTTTTTATGTCATTTATAGGAATATTCTTCAGCAACACGGTTACGGCTGCTTGAATGGCTGGGATATCATCATAAAATGCTCCTTTCATCTTGGTTTTCAGTTTTGGAAAATAGTCACATTGTGAAAGATCAGGCGAATATGGAGGGTGGTTGATGAGAGAAATCCGTTTTTTCATCAAAAATTCGTTCACTTTTTTGTGTTGTGAGGTGGTGCATTATCGTGCAATAAGAACAGCTGTTTTCGTGCTTGATATTCAGGCCTAACACGACAAATTCTTTTCCACAAACGATACAAAACGCCTAAATTGTATTCTCCATTAACAGTTCGACCCTCTGGAACAAATTCCTTATGGGCAATACCCTTCGAATCATAAAAAGTAATCAACATTGTCTTGATTCGAGACTTCTAAAAACGCAATTTTTTTGGTTTTGGCTCGCCTTTGTACTTCCATTCAGCAGATTGACGCTTAGTTTCAGGGTCATATTTAAAGCACCATGACTCATCACCATGATCGTTATGATCGAATCAAGAAAGTCTGGATCTATTTCAGCAGTTTCAACAATGCCTTTGCAATGCTCCACACGAGCGATCTTTTGGTCTTCATTTAATTCATGTGGAACAAAATGCGAACAGACCTTTCTTTTACCCATATCTTCAGTTAAAATTCTCCAAATAGTACTTTTACTCGTATTTAATTCCTTAGCCAACATTCTCGTAGTAAAATTTGCATCGATACCAATGACCTGGCCTTAGGTCGTCATTTAAATCCTCACGACCATTTTTGAATCGTGTAAACCACGTATAAACTTGAGTACGACTCATACAATCATCATCATAAACTTTTTGTATCAATTCGTATGTCTCAGCAATTTTTTTTTTTCAAGTTTAACACAAAATTTTATTTTTGCTCTTTGTTCCATTTTTGTTACATTAGCACTTTTTTTCTTTTATTGAAATGACTGTAACTTTTACATCTGTCATCCGATTTACATTGAAAGAGGATGAAGTTATCTTTTTGATGCTGCAAATGCTCAATGGATGGCGCTGCATGTTATATGATTTAAATATAAAGTTCGGTTATTTTTGGGACACACCATGTACATTCAATACATTGTATGGAACAAAGACTATGAAATAAATAAGACAGAGAAGTCGCTCACAAAGAGCGATCATCTGCTCTCTTCTTATTTCAAATTTTGCCATACCCAACAACAAATTCTGTATAATCTCAAAATCAATCAATCAAAATTACACACAACAACACCACACCCGCAATTACTACAGTTGCATTTTCGCTATTCTCTTCAATCATATGTGCTCATGCAGTGATCGAATTTCAAGTATGTCTTTTATTTGTGTGTGCCCTACACGACGCCAATCTCGCATATTAATTTGTGTGCATGTCGCTGAGACTTTGCTGGTCTATGTCATATAAATCAATACGGTATTTAACCCAATTATTTAAATTATTAATTATAATATGCTTTCAAAACAAACATTGCTTCTTTAATAATGAATTACATGAATAATATTGTATTATAAAACACAACTTTAATAATTATTTTAAAATTTGATTTCTAACATATTGTGCAGCAGTTTAACTTCAATAGTGTGCTTATAAAAAAATTAACAAAAATATATGTTTTACATAAGACGACTTGCTTGATACGTACATGTAAACATATAGTATGTTATGGACAGAATCGATATCCGACAATTGAACTACTACTAATTTCTACAGTTTATAAATTACTGTATTAGTTGACTTAACATATATTGTATGTACATATATAGACTAATATCGAAAAAATCTGGACTTTCGACTTTGCTTTAATAATAATGGTTCATGAAAAACGTTTTCACTCAAAAACAATAACGTTAGTGTAGCGATACTACCTCGATTTTTTTAAAGTAGTTTAAAACTTTATATATTGTTAAACTATTTCTTTAATAATAATAATAAATTGTTAATACATATTTTGTAGTAATTGTGCTTTATTGTCCAATTGTGTAATGTGTTTTTTATGTGTATTTTTAGCTCAAAACTAACAAATGTGTTTGTGTTAAGGTAGCCATCGACACGTCAAATACTTCATCAAATGGTGAGAGAAAAGAGAGAGTGGAAGCTTTTTGACGTGTTGATGGGAGTGATTTGACGCTTTATCAAATGGTTTAGCAAAATCAAAACTTTTTGATTTTTCATTAAATGAGTTGCTCTCATTTTTGTATTTTGAGAGCCATTTGATGTGTTGGTGGCGATATCATGTCATAAATGTAAAATCGTCGTTGTGAATGGAGTGAGACAAAAGAAATAAAAGCAATTTGGAAAAAGAACAAAACAAAAAAAAAAAAACAGTTAATACAGTTTTTATTTTGGTAGTATTGAAAGAAATATTATTTCAATATTTTATTATTGTTTGTTTTGTTTGTGATTTTGATTTTGTATTTGCTATATCCAAAGGAAACAAAGGAAAAATGGAAAATGATGAAATGATAACTTTTATTGAAGCGTACAAAGCATTGCCTTCATTTTGTAAGGTTAATAGCAAGGAGTACAGCCACCGAATTAAGAAAAAAGTTAATTCAAGCTCTTTCAAAACGACAGTCTGGCCTAAAACCGATCTTTTCTAATACCACTCCTTGGACCATATTTTTTTGTTTCCCTCACTCCTCCTCTTCTTTCTTTTGATTAATATTGCAAGCAGTATTGTCTCCGCAGAATTACTGTCTGAACTCATTGCTGGTTATGTTTTAACTTTCTATTCTGCTATTTCTTTCATTTACACATAAATCAAAAATAAGTATTAAAAATAGCATAAAATAAAGAAATACATATATGCACTCACTTATGTATACGTTTTATTGTTTCTGCCGCGCACATTCGCTATGTGTATGCAGTCATTACCATCCATTTTACGAACGAAATTTGATATAGTTGATGGGCAACGCATCAAAAAACAACAACAACGTTTTGATGAAGTATTTGACTTGTCGATGGCTACCTTTACTTTTGCATAGTCGAAAGTATCAGCAAAGTTAAGTTGAAAGGTTATTAACAAAACCATCTAGAATCTGAGGTTATTAATCTTTTTTGCCCTTTTTTGTCCCTTTTGGTGAAAATTACGTTTTTCAGTTCGATACGAGTTTTGCCGTTCTGCGCTGCTTGAAGTTTGGTCCAGCAACAACCGCCAAGCAAACGCCGCAAAATCATATATTGTTCAACATATTAAGAATAATTTAAATAAAGATATGAATAATTTAATTTCAAATGAAGTAAAGCAATTTGTTGCTTTTATTAACATGCATTTACCAAAAGGCAATCGATAGATTAATATATAAAAAAGACTAACTTTGGCTATGCCGAAGTTGTAATACTCTTCACGCCCTTTCTAGTAGTCCGTCTCGACATTTACATGGTTGGTGGATATAGATCAGGCACTTAAAATGTCCAAATTTCAGTCCCATAGTACAAAAAACAAAGAGTTTTTCTAATAAGAACTTTTATTTGGATCCCGGTTTGTACGGGGGGTACCCCCCCTAGTGGTCCGATGGTCTTGAAAATTATATGGTTGGTGGATATCGGTCAGAAACTTATAGTTCATATTTCAAGTCGATAGTATACAAACCAAAAAAGTTTTCCAAATAGGAATTTTCATTTGGATCCCGGCTTTTATGTGAGGTAAAATTTCAGCTATCTAGCTCAAAAACTGAGGGACTAGTTTGCATACATACAGACAGACCGACATGGCTATATCAACTTGTCTCGTCGCTCTGATAAAGAATATATATACCCGATGTCTCCTTTTGTGTGTTACAAACTTCATGACAAACTTATAATACTATTGACTGCGTTGAAGAGTATAAAAAGACTCATTCACGGTGGTTTGAAGCCAATATAGTAGTTGCGTTTGATGAGCACGACACGTCACAAAATAAAATGGGTCGTAAGCAGTAAAACTATATAGATGCAGGGTCACAACAACATTATATTACTTCGCTTTTCATACATGCTGATCGGGTTCGGCAAAAAAATCAATAGAAAAATATATGGCTTTTGTATTGAAAGAAACATTGACTAATAAAAATATAAGCGATGTAAGAAAGAAACTTGAAGCCAATCCGCCGATTCCAATAAGCCCATTACCATTTCTAAATGAAAATGGATTGACAAAACAGCAGTATATGTGTATTAACATAAAAACACTTATTAAGAAGCATGGATGTGATATTTATCCCTCTTATTTGGAAGTAATGAAGGCTAAATTAAAATGCAGGCCTTACGGAATCAGAATTTCTGAAATAAAAGCAAAACTTTATACAGCAGACTTTATTCTCGCAGTGCAAGGGGAAATCCTTGATATTTTCTCGGACATAACGCATTGCAAATTAATAATAAGCTACGGATTCGATGGTTCAACAGGCCAAAGCTCGTACAAACAACGATTTCAATTTGATGAACCTGTTTCGCTGCACCATTGTCTATGGCTATTCCAAAGTTGTCATACTCTTCACGCCCCTGACAGTAGTCCGAGGGTCTTAAAATTTATAGTGCCCAAATTTCAAGTCGATAATACAAAAAACAAAAAAGTTTTCCACTAAGAACATGAATTTGGATCCAGGTTTGTATGGGTGTACGTCATGACTAAATACAAATAAAAAAAAAAACAAAATTTAACAATTGAGGAATCGTTGAAAGTATTTTCATCCTCCGCTGGTTATGTATTGTTAATTACTGAGATTAAAAATAATTTATTAACTACTTAAATTAATAATTAAGTTTTCATATTTTATTAATTTATTCTACATACAACTTTCGAACAGTGAAGTCGTGATTAGCGCTCTCTAGCTCTGCGTGAGAAAAACTATTCATATTCATAAAATAGATTGATCGTGTGCATATAATTATCATTTTGCTTTTCCATGCGAACCATTTCATGTGTTAAGTGAAATTGTATAAAAACATTATAAACCTAGAACAACAACCAAACCGTTAAGCTTTGCTCATCAAAAAATTCAGAAACCACCAACAAAGACAACAAGAAATGCATATTTCTCGTTTGACTCTTCTGGCTCCAAGAGCAGAAATGAATCTTCGTTTCTGACCACCAAGTCCTTGCTCTCCTGCTCTGTGTTCTGGCAGCGCGTGTACCAGATGTTCACTACCATGGAGCACCCAATGCCCATCCCCGCAAAAAGCTCTCTTATACAGCCCCAGTAAATACTGTATCAGCAACTACAACAACCACAACACAAAGCATATCTTGCACTTCAACAGCAGCAACAACAGTCGTCCCGGAAGTACCCGACAACAACAGTCGTCCAAGGACCACTCATTTCAGCCGCGAGGCTGCAGGTATGTATGCATGCATGCCTTTTTTCCCGAGGAGAGCAGTTGTTACCAGCGCATCTGCTCAAAATTCTCTTAATCCGTGCTGGTATTGAACAAAATCCAGGTCCTATGATTTGGTTTTTTTCCGTGTGCAGTAAGAGGATTGGTAAGAGTTCTGCCTCTATCCAAAGCTCTAGCTGTATGGAATGGTGTCATCTTATGAATTGTTCTGAGTTAAATTCCCTGGAGGATCGGCCAGTGCAGTATGTTGCTCCTTGTTGTGCACAACAACAGGGTACTTGATTTCAGCCGTGGCCACAACGTCTCAGTTGAGTTCAATAATTGTCATAGGTTTTGTCATATGAGGCATTGTGCTGGTCTTAGATTCCGAAGGGAATGGGATAGTGACTTTATAGCGCCTTGTTGTAGGACTCTAACCGTTGATGCTCCACCATTTTCCATCCGGTCATTGTTACCTTTAGCCAATCGAACACTGTCACCTCCACTTTCTCCGCCGCAAAATTTGTCAACACCGCGTGCTCGTAGCCTTACGTCTTCTCAATTGTTTGATTCTTTCAGGATTATGCAGTTAAATTGTAATGGGTTGCGTGGGAAGATTATGGAGATTGCAGATGGTGGCAGCTGTTCGGGAAACTAAGTTAACTAGCTCATGTGGTCTGGCGTCATTTGCAGACTATTGTGTGGTTAGGCAAGACAGAAGTAGGAATAGTGGGGGTGGTCTGGCTTTCATTGTTCATCGCAAGGTGAATTTTAGACTTTTTTCCATACCTTCTGTCAGTCCATCTGATCCTTTCTTAGAGACTCAATGCCTGGCTATAAAGACCGGCGATGTTGAAATTAAGCTGGTGAACGTTTATGTTCCTCCGGTGAACAGTCAATGAAGATTCCGCTATCCGGATGAGTCCTACCTGTGTCAGCTCTTCTGACATTACCATAGTCAGTGCATCGCTTTTAGCATATTGCGGGTGGTCTGTAGATATTGCCTTGAGTTCTGACCATGTACCAATTCTTATTGATATAGCTAAGCCTGATGATTTTGTCACTTGTGACAATCGGGTTTATATCAATAATGAAAAAGCGAATTGGGTAGAATTTCGGGGGTCGATAGAGCATACTTAAGTCGCTTCCCTTTTTCCGACGACTGGGAGAGAAAGTTTTCAGACATGAGATCAATAAAGCCGCAAAAAAGCATATTCTGCTGGTAAATTCCCTCTTTTAAGATCGAATGCTGCACTCGTAGCAACTTTACGTGATCAGATTCGTACTGATCCAAGTAATAAACGCCTAGCGGGGATGAACCTTGAGATCGGAAAACTTGTCTCGGATCGTCGTAGAGCGAACTGGCTTCATCATCTTGGATGAAGTAAGCAGCAGGCGCGTATCTGGTGCAGCATAGCGTAAAGCTCAAATCTATTGTTATGTTTGGGGGGAAACAAATAGTGAATGCTAAGAAATGTGCCACTCGATTTTGTCATCAATTTATTATGCACCCCTCGACTAAGAACAAAGAGAAACGGTTTTCCATACGCAGGTTTAAAAACAACAAACCTAAAGTTGTGCCGGAGGAATTTAGTTCTGGTAAAGTCGAAGCTACGATTCGCAACGCGAAGCCTGCTAAGACCTTGGGACCCGATGGTGTTTCGATGCTTATGCTCAAACACTTAGGACCAGTAGTGATTTAGTGCCTCTGTAAACTTTTCAATTACTCTATATGTCAACTTGTTGTCCCTGACGTATGGATATTATTATTCTCTCCTGAAACCTGGAAATGATGCAGATTTAAGTAGTTCTTACAGGCCTATTTCTCTTCCTTCCTCAGTGGCTAAAATTCTGGAGTCGTAGATTCTTCCGACAATGACAGAACAAATCCCTATTGCAGATGATCAACATGGTTTCAGGAAGGGGCACAGCACTACTTCGGTCCTGAGCGAGGTTTCTACGCATATTGTTAATGGAAACCACACGAGGCAACGCAAAAGGACAGTTGTGGTAACATTAGATCTGGCGAAAGCCTTTGACACTGTCAATCATGCAGGATCTTTTTGGTACCACACTGAGTGTAACCACCAAACGCTGGCTAAAAAACTATCTTCATGGTAGATAAGCATTTGTTGAGTTCAGAAGCATCAGGGCAAGGTTTAGAAAACTTAAAATGGGCGTCCCTTAAGAGGGAGTTGTATCCCCATTGTTTTTCAACATATATATGTCCAATATGCCATTACCACCTCCAGGCAGCTAGTAACTTATGCTGACGATTGCACTATTTTTTCTTCTGGTATGTATGTGAATAAAGTTTGCGGGAAATCTCTGATTTCTTTTGTAACCGCAATCTTAAGCTCTCACTGTCCAAATCAACATTTTCCATTTTTACCTCATGGACTAAGGACGTCACAATGGAATAGGAGATTTGTGTTGAGGGTTTAAGGGTTCCAACTACTACCCATCCAGAAATTCTTAGCTTTGACACCTTGCTCACAGTTTCTACGCAAATAATACCTTCAATCGTGTGAAAAGAGGAATAAAGTGCTTAAGGCCTTAGCAGGAACTTCCTGGGGAAAGGAGATTTTAAACACAACGTATGAGACAATTGGACGTTCTGTCTTAAATTATGCCGCCCCTGTATGGATTCCTTTCTTTAGTAATAGTCAATGGAGACATCTGCAATTTATTCAATTTAACGCCCTCAGAACAGTGACCGATTGCTTCCAGATGGCCAGTGTTGACCATCTCCACCAGAAAGCAAAAGCTTTTTCGGTTCGTCAACATAATGAGCTGCTTTGTAAGCAGTATTTGTTGGCACATCGCTGTTATAGCACTATAGCCGTTATTCCCCCCAGGCTAATTCGGAAGGACTTTAGAACGTATGACTAACCTTATTGCGAAGTGGTACTCTTGATGGTAGTCGTTATAAGTCTGGTCGTGATTAACACTTGAAATGCTTTAGTCTACTTGTAACACCCTTGCTGTTACAACAATCAGGACATACAACAACATTTTTAGTTTCTTATTTCTACTTACGATGATTAACCAAAACTACGCGAGAACATAACGGCATCTTATTTATACATAAGTTTTTGTTTTGTTATCGGTATGAGAATAGGTCGGTAAAATGCAATGAAAACACAAAGAGGAATTGAAAAGATTGTGAAAAAGTGCAGCGCACTGAGATTAAGTCCGAGAGTAGTTTTCTGCGTTATAGTGGATTGTTTAAAAAAAATGTTTTTTTAAATCTCGGATCATAAATTTACTCGATTAAAAACTTATTAAACAACCCACCACAAGGTTTAGTGAGCGGCGAGTTGTCAATTCTATGTCTTTCATTATTTTGAAAATACGATCGATAATTAGAGGTTATTAAGACTAGTGCTGTTGTAGTTTGAGGTGATTTTATAAGTATTTTTATAAACATAGTGAGAGAAAATGACGTCGATACAGAAAAGATCAACTTTATGGAAATATTTTGATATAAATAAAGACGATCAAAAGTTTGCTGGTTGTTTGTTATGCCAAGCTAAAATTTCTCGTGGTGGGGAAGGAAAAAAGGCAGGTATGTACCACAGAAAACTAGCTTATCTTTTATTCGAAAACGTGTATTTGGCGTCTATATGGCTTAAACTGCTTATAAAAAGCGCAGTTTAAACTAACTCCATACAAAAAGTTTAAGCAATTGCATAAATATAATCTACGATTGAGTAGTGTAAATCAAGTACTGTATTACTTATACTGTTTATTCACACTGATATACAGAAAAATCAAAACAGGTCGTTCACGCAATTGTGTAATTGTGTCGTTGATTATTTTTACACGTTTGAGTAAAGACCGCTATTGTTTTTCATTACATCATGAAAATCATCGTTAATCGAACGATGTCTCTTTTGAATGTGATCGTTAGATACATAGGTGTAGCCACCTAACCTACCTACACTACCTACACATATCGAATTCGTCGAGTTTACGATTTTTATTGCATTACATGTCGTAACCCATGTTAATGACGATCCTATTTTTGCTAGGTACTTCTGCCATGAATAATCATATAAAAACAAAACATCCAGATGAATTCCGTGCACTGAATAAAGATTCAGCCGATGTCTTGCCTACAACAATTACTGTAGCCAACCCGGGGACAAATACGCTTACAGTATCGGCAAACAAACAATTGAGTTTGATAGTAAACAAGTATCCGGCCGGATACCGGATTTAAAAAAAAAAACGACGTTTAAACTTTAGAGGTGCTTTATTTAATCTGCATAACGAATAATTAATTTAATATCCGCCTGGATACCGGATAGTTGCCGGATATCCGTTTCATCTCTAGTCTGTATGTATGTATGCAAACTAGTTTTGAGCTAAAGAGCTTATTAAGGCCAGCATCGGTGTTATAGTGAAGCACTCGACCCGCGAAGTAATTTTAGATTATCCGCATCAAGTACCTTGGCGTACCACGCCTGCTGAGTGTTTGCATGATACACGGCCAACTTGCCATATTAAAGGCATTTTTAACATCCAGAGTCACTACGGCACAATACTCCTTATCACCTCCTTTACATCTGGTTCTACTTACTGCCCAACGCGCTATTTCTGCTTGTGTAGCGTCCACCGTAGATCTCCCACGACGAAATCCAAACTGAGCATCGGAAATCGCGTTTAGTCTCTCCAAAATAGCTTGAAGGCGACTCACAATGATACTTTCTAGTATCTTGCCAAGTGAGTCAAGCATGCAGAGTGGCCGGTATGCAGAAGGATAGGCTGGTTGTTTATTGGACTTAAGTAGTAAAACTAGTCTCTGTTTTTTCCAAATGGTCGGGAAAGTTCTCGTAGAGTACATTTTCGCAAAGGTCGCAGGGTCAGCGCGCACTGCAGTCTTCAAAGCTCTGTTTGGGATACCATCTGGTCCAGGAGCCCTCTTATCACCCAATTTCCTAAGAACTTGAAGAAGCTCTTCAGGTGTTACCTCTGGGGCTTCTGCCACGCCTGTGTAGGTATAGGTTAAAGCCATTGCGTTATAGGATGGGAAGAGCGCAGCAACCACAATGCCCATCAACTCGAGGTCAGACGGCTGTGGAAGATGAGGGTCTATATCTGAGCTGTCACGTATATGCTTAAAGCATATGTCTTTTCTCCACCTTATTGACTTCGAGAGGAGCTGCCTTAGCGTTTTGTAATTTTCCCGTAGTTGCTCCCAGTTTGGGGAAGTTCTACCCCGTTGAACCCTTCTACGAGCTTGATTGCAGCGTCTCCTTAGTTCAACACTCTCATTATTCCACCAAAAAGCTGCCTTACGAGGTGGAATCTGCGACTTCCTAGGCATTGAGGCGTCACAGGCTGAAGAGATACGCCTTGTAACGCTTTCCGCCATGTCGTTTGCCGTATCGGTGATAGTTGCACCAACTTGCAATATTTGCAAAAATATGTCCTCGTCAAATACCCGGTCTCTCCATCCTTTAATTTGAAAGGAGGAGTGAAGTGTTCTATCTCTCTGGTGCGATAGCACGGTGCTCGCTATTTGTGTAAAAATCACCGATACTCCATGTCGTATGCCGCGCAATGGAGCTGTGCGCAAAGGTCAAGTCAATAGCTGATCGCCTCACCAGCCTCAAAGGTAAACTGTCCATCATTCAAAAGCTCAATGTTGAGTGTGGCCATGCTCTCCATCAACACTCGTGTACCTGCTACCCCATACTGTAGACCATGCATTGAAATCTCCTGCAATGATGGTCGGAATCCTTGTCCTTGCTTCAGCTTCTAACTCAGTTATGAGCTGTTCAAACTGGTTGATTTCCATGCTTGGAGGCGCGTAGCATGAAAAGAGATATATGTTATTAACCTTAACCCATGTGAAACGACGACTCAATCGGGCGACGTATATCGCATTGTGTGCAGAGGGCGTCACACACTTCCGCACCTGACGTAATCTCATCAAGGTCCCTTAGTTGAGCCGTGACGGTGTGAGTCTTCGCCAAAACTTTTCCCGTACCGCATAGCGTACATTCGATAGCTGACTGGAACTGCTCTGTGTTACTTTCCGGTGTCCTTTTGAGTTGTAGCAGTAACTCATTGATCTAACGTTCTCTCCTAGATTCTGCAGCGTAGGGTCGCCCCGGATTTGCCGCATATGGAGTGTTTGCGGCAGCCGTGATGAAGAGAGCATTGGATTTGAATTTAGGCCCCTTTCTTTTCTTCTGAGTCGACACTTTTTTCCACTCCTGCGCCTCCTTCCGTTTAGATTTCGGCGATCTGGGTGGCTTACCCGTCAGTTTAGCCGAGTTATCCATAGCTACATCAGCAGCCGCCGGTGGTTTGTTCGCCACTGGCATTCGCTGGTGCCGTTGAGTGCCTCTTAGTGGGGGGAGTTTCCAACTTCCCCTCCGGTCCTCTCTTACTTTTGCTCTTAACCAGAGAATTCAGACAGGGTGACGTCTGTGAGGAGTTATTCTTCCTAATAACCCTCTTCGCCTCGCCATCCTTCTGATCGATAGCCGAGAGCTCGAATAAGGCTTTAATGCTATCGATAATATCTCTCATATTCTGGTTAATGGAACGCCTCGGCATTCCATCTGCACCGTTTTCCTCAAGCATACGCTACCGCTCAACTGAATAAGAACACAACTAGTTTCATGTTGTTTATGTTCTTGCAAATCTTCATTTACTTTTATCGACCTTATATCTTTTTATCTTTAAAGTACCGTTCATTAAGCTTATTTTAGAAAAAAAAAGTAAGACAAAAGCGATTACCGTTATTTTTTATTTGTGGTTTCTTTTCAATTACGAAATATATGTAATTTTTTTTGGCTCATATGAATAAGAACATTGACAATTGTGCTTGTTTGTTGCAGATTTTTGAAGTGATTGTTTATGCAGAAATATTGTAATATTAGTTCCTGGCTTTGAAGTTCAATTTTTATTAATAATGGGTCGAAAAAGTGTTCTAAGGACGGAAGAAAAAGCAAGAATCTCTATTTATAGGGATTTTCATCTTTCTTATAGAGAAATTGCAAAAAAAAAAAAACGGAAGAAGCTGTACTAAAAATAAGTTAACGTATGGAACAAACATGAAAGGTTGCTCTAAAAAAGCTGCTACTGAAGCTGATCGAAGGGCTATACTCCGTGCAGCCTCCAATTCCCACCAGTCTGCAGCAAAAATAAAGTCGTATTTGGCGATAACAGCAAGTGTATCAAGACTGCAACTCCAAAAAAGCCACCACTGAATCCCGCTCGCAAAGAAGTTCGTTTGCTCTTTGCACATAATTGTATGACCTGGAACTCGAATTGGAAAACCGTTGTATTTTCAATTGAAAAAAAATTTAACCTTGATGGTCCCGGCGGATATAACTTTCATTTCCATGATTTGCGTAAGGAACAACATTTCCTGAATCGTCACCACAGTCGAGAAGGTGGCGTAATGGTCTGGGGGGCGCTTTCCTATTATGGAACCTGCGAGCTCCAATTTCTGACCACTAAAATGAATGCTGTGCTTATAAACAGGTGGTGGAAAGGGCATTTCCGGAGTTTAGGAGTAAGTTCTGCGCTTTGAAGTGGTGTTTCCAACACGATAATGCACGAGTCCATACCGCCTGAGTGGTTAAAGCTTGGATTCAAGCCCAGAATGTCGACTTACTACAATTTTCCAGACCTAAATATTATTGAGAATGCTTGGGGATGGCTAACCAGGAAAGTGTACGAATCTGACAGACAATTTGAAGATAAAACAACATTGATAAATGCCATTAAATTAATTAATTAATTTCTTAATTTTTCTCTACATTACTTTAATGTTCTTATTCACATGAGCCAAAAAAAGTACACATATTTCGTGGTAGTTGAAAAGAAACCACAAATAAAACATAACGGTAATCGCTTTCGTCTTACTTTTTTTTTTCCTAAAATAAGCTTAATGAACGGTACTTTAAAGATAAAAAGATATAACTTATATATAAAGATATATAATATATAAGGAAGATTTGCAAGAACATAAACAACATGAAACTAGTCGTGATCTTATTCAGTTGAGCGGTAGCGTATCTACTAAGTTCCTTATTTTCTCGCCAAGCTTGCGGAAGAAACTATAGCTGTCACCAGGTTCCTTAGTTTTGGACCATGAGGGGCACATCAACTTACTTATAGGTATATCCCCAGCAGTTCCAGCTATGGTTGTCGGTGAACGTGCGTCGTCTTACTCAGTTGTGGCGGAGAACGGCACATCTTGTAGAATCTCCTGTTGGATCCGAACTTGTCGCCTTATCAACTACAGCAACCAAGTTGGCCGCTACCGTAGTTGTATTTTTTTCCAGAAGATTTTCCATATTTTCTTTTTTTTTTGTTTGCCAGCGCATCGTGTGCATGGGGGCGTGCCGTAATAGTCAGGAACGGGTATACCCTTGGGACACAATCCCTACCACAATTCCCTGAGGCCTGATCTACGCTTAACCAGTCCCGGAAGATCACGGATGGACTGGCACTCGCCCGTGGCAGCGCAGTCGACTGAACTGCGTTCAATGCACACTCCCTGACCAGGGTTCGAAGTGGCTGATCCCCGCCACTCCTGCCGCCTTGGTAGAGCAGGCTCACATCACCCCTTCACCATCATTAGCGGAAATATCAAAAAACGGTTCCGGGAACTCCCAGCGAACGGTCATCTCTGCGTTTTAGGTCTACCGCCAGGCTTATATTACTGCCGACCTACCAGGTACAGACGCAGACCAAGAAACTGACCAATGTGGGAACAGACGCTCTTGGATTTGGAAAAGCTTAAAGAGCGGCTTTCACTCGCCCTTCCATGAGAATTTCATTAGAGTTTGTAACCTTTTAAGCTATCCCTTCCATTCTCGTGGTTGGTGTGGGTGTGCATATGGGTATGTGTAATTTGTTTAATTTTTGTACTTTGATGGCTTTGATGTACTACGCACATATTCATCGTCCCAGGCCCATTTTCAGAGTAACGATACTTAGATTACTCGTGAAAAAGTACCACCACTAACCTGCGATCTGCTGTTGTCTCATTAAATTTAAATTTAACAATAATTTCACACAAATTTGGAGAAAAAGAAAAACACAGATCAATATTACTGCCAACGCGAGCCACACTGACTCCACGAGCACTTGGCACCATCAGGTAAGTAAAAACTTTGTGGCACTTTCACCGATTTACACCACTCATAAAATGCTCTTTTCTAGGAATTGGACGGAGCTCACCAGAAAACACACCTTCACTCACCCACAACACACACACATCAGCGAAGGCTTGTGCGTCTGCTTTTCCCAACACAACACAAAAAAATCCTCAAAACTTATTTGTACACCCAATATAATATTTTTTTTTTAAATTATATTGTTTTTCATTGCTTAGGTGTCACTTAACCAAATCAATGTTTCAAGTTGCCCACGCGGACCAAACAACAACAACAACTATTATTCGCTAACATTATTAAATACAAGTCGGGTGGTGTAAAATCATTGTTTAACTGAAATTATTAATAAAAATTTAAATTTATTACATTTATTACATCACAGGTAACGATGGGAGAAATATGATATGTAAGGTTTGCATGTCAATTGGATGTCGCGCGCGTAGGTTAGATCTAGACAGGTCCCGGCGAGTGAAGTCTGTTCATCTTGGTCATTCTGAAGCTGAATCCTGAAATTTTTATTCAAATATTCAATTAATTTTTGTCAATTGGTCTCAGTTAGGTTAAAATCACCAAGAAGCACCATTGAAGCATTGGAATTCTCGGTGAGATCAGTCATTCTGTTATCGGATCGAGGTTGGGTAAATGATTGGGCTTAGATGGATAAGCGTAGCCGTCAGTTCCGCTCATCGTCGGAATGTTGCCTTTTTAGCACGCGCTGAGACAGTTGAAACAGTACTCAAAATTAGCGACATTTTCATATTGTCCAACAAATCAGCTTGAGACGCTACATAAGTTTCGTACATCTGTAGCAGTTCTTCGGAGTCTGAATCTCTTTCAGCCATCCTTGCCTCTCTACCGGTCGATGCAATCGGTGGCCCTACAGCAGCGCCCAATGCTTCCAATCTACGGCGTTCACGAAGGAGCTGTATTCAAATTCTTGATTGGTTAGATTCCGTACGAACTGGCGTAACTTTGTGATAAGTCTTATTCCCCTGTGTATCAGTTTGAGGCGTTCCATTTGACTTATCAGAATTGCTCGCAGCCATCCTTGCCTCCCTACTAACTAGTAGATACAATCGGTGGGGCTTGAACAGCGCCCAATGCTTCAAGTCTACGATGTTCACGAAGGAGTTCTATTCTCATGGTTGATGAGCTTTGAAGCTTCTTTAATTCCGTACCAGAGAGCCTTTTTCCGTTGACTCTGGCACAGTTGGAAGAACTCACAATACTATGTTGGAAACCAAAGAAATTGAATAATATTTGACTTATAACAAACACTTAAAGCTTTATTGCAATGCATTGAAATGACTTACTTTGATTTTATTTGTTTTATTTAAACAACGAATTAAATAAAAATATTGGAAACAACAACAGTTAAAAGATGACATTTGAATTGAATTGCTTTGACTATTTCATTCTTCCTCTTCTTCTCTTTGCACGTCTTACATTTTATGACACTATTCGTATTAAATTTTTTAATTTTTTCTAAATAATAATTATACAAAAAGTCGAAATTTCGCTCTTTCCAGCTGGATTTTCCAAAAAATTTCTTTCACATTCTTCTAATTGACCTATAACTAACATAATAAAAGAAAAATCAGCCAAATAGCAATACGCTTAGAAAGAAAAAGACTTTTCTCAATTTTTGATGCCTGTTTGAAAGGAGGAGCCCTTGTTGACATAAGCGCACCATGACAAAATTCCTCTTATACGATGCAGCACAAACCATATTTTCAGAATATACAAATTACTTGGCGCTACAACTTTTGAGTCACGAGATATATTAAAACAAAACGCGACAATTTTCGAAAAATTCTGAAAATTATGTTTGTGACATGTATACCCATTTTAAAAACGTTTTCACGTTAAAAAGAGAACAAAGCAAAACAAAACATGATGTACTGCAAACATACACCAAGCCTAACAAGCCTAACGACAACAAGCCAAGCCAAGAAAAACAATACACAAGCTCAATCAGGCTTAGTGTTCTCTGCGTGCATGCTTGGCTTGCATAGGCTTGTTTTTTTACCAAGCCTTCATAAACATCATTACGATGTTCACTGCACATCTCTGCTGCGCACACAATGAATATGAGTCATATGCGCTTTTCAAACAAAACTTTCAACTCATGACTTTCAATTGCTTTCGTGATTCATTTGCTCAAATTCACCAAGCCGAGGGAATCGTGAATTTTTTGATACACAACACCCCAGTGGACCAAGCAGCGGTTGTTGAGCGGACGTCGCCCTAAGACTAGATTTACACCCCGATTTTTTTTTGGCAGAGCGCTCTCTGGAGTTTCTTGTTTGTGAAGAGATGCGTGACGCACATTTTGCGCGACGAAATAAATTAGAACTCACGTATCAAAGTCTCTGCCGACGTTTTTCGTTGTTCTTTTTCGCGTCTTTCGTTTTTTGTTTATTTCGTTTGGCTTGCGTAGAGTGAATGTTCATGTGTTTTACCTGATTGATTTTTTGCGGCAGAGCGCTCTCTGGACTGTCTTGTTTGTAGAGAAGAGAGCGACGGCACACAACGAGGTAAATATCAATCGCGAAACAGGGTTTCTGCCCACGTTTGCTCTGTTCTCTTTCGCGTCATTCGTTGTATGTTCATTTCGTTTGGCTTGCGTAGTGAAGAATCGACGATAATTCACCTAACAAAAGCTCTGAGTATAAAACATTACTTTGACGCAAACGCGAAACTCTGAAATATAAACCCAAGCATAGAACAATCGACGATAATTGTCTCTATACTATCGCAGAAAACGGGTTCAGAAATGAGCGTTTTGCGCCAAAAAACGGATATCTGTTGAACATTCGCTCTACTATCGTAAACGTACTCGCAAATAGTTTTGTGAGCACAAAAAAATGATAGATAAGAAATAATAGGCAAGAGGGACTAATAAAAAATGTTTCTTTGACAGGCGACACAACAACAATATTTTTCGGTATTTGTTTTGCTGCCGCTGCCGCTGTTGCTGTCAAAATTTTCATTATTGGCATACAAGTACTTAATCAATTCTAATTTGAAGTTAAAAGTGAAAAGTGCATATTCAATGGAAAAATAAAACAAATTAAATATATTAAAAATATGTAATTACAAAGGTCTACATGGATTTTTTTTTGATATGAGAATTGTTTCCGATGTATTTTTGAGCGCTGAACACGAATCTGGGGTCCAAAAGTGCCCATCACGTCATGATTTTGAGAAAAGTGGGGGTAAAAACCCAAAAAAGCGTGTTTTTGGGTGTTTTGACTTCCACTTTTCTCAGGAACTTGACGTGTTCGAGACTTCAACTTATGCTCAAATTAAAACTTGAATCTTACCTTAAAATGACAATATATGTCACTCAAAAAAAAAAAATAAAAAATAAATGTTCAATAAAATGGCGGCTCAAAGATGGCGCACGCAAAACCAAAAAGTAGATATAACGCCATAAAATTGAACTTTTGGGGGTTTTCGGGGTCGCTGATTAAGAAAATGATGTTAGTTTCTCCAAATTCAAGAATTAAGAACTTGATTTTTGTTTCCCAAAGCTCCACCCAAACAAAAAACTTTTTTTCTTATTATATATCTTCCATGAAAACAGAAGAAATAATTATTAAATCCCGGTGGAGCCACTTAACACGCTGGAGCAACTTCTCTCTTTAAAGATACCATTAAGGAGGAGGATGCGATCAAGAAGTTAGTAAGTATATTTTGCACGAAGAATGTGTCCTACTTAACTGCATCATTTACATTTTTTTAGGTGCAAGAACTAATGGTAAATAGCGAGAAATTTTGACAATTTTCTTTTATCTAATTTACAAAAAAAAAAAAAAAAAATAAACAATAAAAAATTTTAATTAACTTTATTGGGAATCTATGTGGGAAAGAATCAAAATGGGAAGCTATCATTAATGATTCGTAAAATTAAAATGCGAGATCGGCGTCGTGTAGGTCACACACAGGCACGTACACTGCATGCACTTGAATAGGGTAAGAATTTTTAAATGAAGATTACAACTATTTAACATAAAAAAATCTGCCAAGTGTGAGTCGGACTCGCACACGGAGGGTTCCGTACCATCGTACAAGATTTTTTGCTTAAAATATTAAATTATGTGGATATTTATCAGCCTAAAAGTATACTACAATTACAGCTTAAAAGTATTCTACAAAAACAAAAAAATTGTTAAACAAAAGGTTAAATTAAAGAACAATGCTTTTAAAAAGGTGTATTTTTAGTATTTGACGTTCTACACCCAAGTGAATTACACACTCTGTGAAAATTTCAATTCTCTACCTATTACGGTTCATGAGATAGAACAGGATACGGACGGACATCGTAAGCTTAGTAATAGGGACAACTTAAAATTGGTAAATCTCTGATTTTAATTGTATTTTTATTAATTATAATGCTTATTAATACTAATATTTACGAGGTATGTTCAAAAAATAAGGTGAATTTTCAAATTTCGCGGGCTACGTACATTCGACTTTCGTCTCGAAGATATGTTCACAGTTTTAGCTATATAGCATGTTTAGTTTGTTTGTGAGAGGCATAGAGAAGACAAGTGTTTTGCGTGTTCGGCGACTTTCTGTTATCGAAAAAAATGGATCAAAGAAGTTGCATCAAATTTTGTGTAAAAAATGGAATTAAGTGCTCAAAAACACTTGAAATGTTGACAGTGGCATACGGTGAGAGTACTCCGAGTCAAAAACATGTTTACAAGTGGTACAAGCTTTTCACAGAAGGTCGAGAAGATGTGATTGACGACGCTCGCTCTGGACACCCCAGCACATCAACAACCGATGAAAATTTTGAGAATGTGAAGAAAATTGTTATGGAGAATCGTCGAACCACAATTAGAGAAGTTGCTGAGGATGTCGGCATATCGGTTGGCTCATGCCATGCAATATTTTCGGAAATTTTGGGCATGAAGCGTGTGGCAGCGAAGTTCGTTCCAAAATTGCTGAATTTTGACCAAAAACAACGTCGCATAAGCATCGCTCAGGAATTGTTGAATGACGCCAACGATGATCCAGATTTGCTTAAAAGGGTCATAACTGGTGACGAATCATGGGTATATGGTTATGACATCGAAACCAAAGCCCAATCGTCCCAATGGAAGAGTCTAAGAGAACCAAGACCAAAAATTATTTGGCCAAAAACAACATCGTTATCATGCCTCAGCCACCGTATTCACCAGATTTGGCCCCCTGCGACTTTTTCCTGTTCCCAAGATTAAAGAGACTCATGAAAGGACGGCGTTTTGCGACGATTGAGGAGATAAAAATCGAATCGCTGAGAGAGCCCAAGGATATACCAAAAAGTGCATATCAGAACTGCTTCGAGGATTGGAAAAAACGCTGGCCCAAGTGTATTATATCTGAGGGGGACTACTTTGAAGGGGATAAAATAGAAATTAATGAATAAATAAATATTTTTTCAGAAAAATGAAAATTCACCTTATTTTTTGAATACACCTCGTATATTAAATAATCATTTAACGTGTGGAACCACCAATCTTCGAAATAACCTCATAAATCCTGTCAGTAATGGAATCATATAGATTCTTTAAATAATTTAAGGATATTTCGCTCCAGGCATTTGTTAATGAATGTACGTCTTGAAATTGTCTCCCAGACTCGTATACTTTTCTTGTCAGCCACCCCCATACATTCTCAATTATATTGAGATCAGGAGAATAAGGAGGTCACTCCATTAAAGTGACGTTCTGCTTCTGATTCCATCTTTTGAACACTCGAGCTGTGTGGACTGGGGCATTATCGTGTTGGAAAGTCCACGGTGATAGTTCGAAAAGGTTGTTAATGTCAGGAAACGCATTTTGGAGCATTCCTTTGTATTGAGTTGCATTCATTTTGGATGATACAAATTGCAGTTGGCATGTTGCATAATATGAGATTGCTCCCAATACCATAACACCTTTCTCACAGCTATGGTGGCGAGACAGAACGTGTTCTTCCTTTCGAGTATCGTGAAAATAATAGTTGAACCCATGAGGTCTAACTAAATTGAAACGTTTTTCATCCGAAAAAAACACTGCTTCTTCCAAGTCATGTGACTACGAGCAAATACTAGACGAGAATCTTTACGTTGGTTGTTCAACTGTGGCTTTTTCTTCCATTTTAATATTTTTAGGTGTTTTGCTTTACGTAAAACTTTTCGAACAGTATCAACAACACTTGTTTTTAACTTTAAATTGGATCGAATTTTCACACCAGAACAGTGTGAATTTGAAGCTTCTCGAACAATTCGATGCTCGGCAGTAGGCGAGTGTTTTTTGGTGCGCCCTTTCATGTCGTTTCCAAATTTTACAGTATTTTTAAGAAAATTGTACACTTCACTCTTCCTTTTTCCAATTTTCCTGTACGTAAGATCACACTCCTTATAAGCAATTATTTTACCTTTTTCTTCCGATGTGGGAGCTCTAACACGGCCCATATTATTTTTTATATATTTAAAAAGTATATTTAATTGCAAAACACAACCTTCAGCACGTGCCTTTTTATATAGAATGAAGAAATCACATTTGTCCCTATTCAAGTGCACGATAAAAAGTATTCATTTTTAAAAGCTTTAACACAATTTTTTTTTTTTAAATTAAATTAATTAAGCAATGATTTCTTTTTTGTACTTAATAAACAACAACCCTCTGAATAATAAAAACAATATATCTTTTGATTTCGTAAAAAGTACATAAAATATTTAAGGAAAATTAATAATTAAAATGTTTGCGGAGCAGACAGAGAGTGCAAGCATTGAATTTTGTTCTGTTCTACTATTATTCGCTTCATATTTGATCGTGCGTTCGTTCGTCGTGCTATGTGGTCATGAAGAACCTTTAGATGTTTACAAAATATTTAGTAAAATATTGAATTTATTAAAATATTAAATATTTATTAAAAAATTAATTATTTATTAATTAAAATATAACACATTTATTTAAATAAAAATAAATGAAAAACTGTCTTTTCGAAATTTGTAAACGACGCGATCATTGAAAATGATCATACATACACTCACACATACGCCTGAACTTATGTCTGCTTTGACTATTTCATTTTTATCTTTTCCAAACAATCCCAAGCACACCATTGCAAATCAACATAGGCAATCGATGCTTGAACATACACATACTGACATATGCACCTTAACTTATGTATGCTTTGACTATTTCATTCTTTCATTATTCCTCTTCTTCCCCTTGCACGTCTTACATTTTATGACACTGTTCGTACTCAGTTTTTCAATTTTTCCAAATAACAAACAATTATACAAAAAGTCGAAATTTAACACTTTCCCGGTGGATTTTCCAAAAATTTCCAAAGCAATACGCTTAGAAAGGAAAAGTGAATTTTCCATTTTAGTCACCTCTTTGAACGCCCCTCCCCCATTTTTGACATAAGCACACCATGACAAAATTTCTCTTACTCGATGCAGCACAAACCATATTTTCAGAATATACAAATTACTTGGCGCTACAACTTTTGAGTCACGAGATATATTAAAACGCGACAATTTTCGAAAAATTCTGAAAATTGTGTTTGTGACCCATTTTAAAAATGTTTTCACGTTAAAAATTGTACAATTTGCCAGCCCCGGATGCTGAAATTTTTGTTTTCACTTTTGTATCAGAAAAAAATGTTGCTTCAAAATACCTAAAACAACCCTGAAATTCGGTTATTTGCCTTTTGTTGTTGTAAAAAGTTAGCAACTTTTTGAGCTACTTACAAAAAAAAATTTACTTTTTTTTTGCAATATACATTCATCATTCTTCGATCAAACGCTCTGTGTTCGAAAATATTCGAAACAACTCAATAGAAAATATAAAAAAAGACTAACTTTGGCTATGCCGAAGTTGTAATACTCTTCACGCCCCAGCTAGTTGTCCGAGGGTCTTGAAATTTATAAGGTTGGTGGCTATGGGTCAGACACTTAGTGTCCAAATTTTAAGTTGATAGTACAAAAAATCAGCCCATTGTGAGTCGGACTCACACACAGAGGGTTCCGTACCATCGTACAAGATTTTTTGCTTAAAATATTAAATTATGTGCATATTTAACAGCCTAAAAGTATACTACAAAAAACAAAATATTGTTAAACAAAAGGTTAAATTAAAGAACAATGCTTCTAAAAATGTGTATTTTCAGTATTTGTCGTTCTACACACAAGTGAAATTACTCACTCTGTGAAAATTTCAACACTCTACCTATTAAGGTTCATGAGATAGAGCAGGATACGGACGGACGGACAGTGTAAGCTTAGTAATAGGGTCCCGTTAGCTCCCTACGGAACCCTAAAAATGAACATCCAAAGCGCTAAGAACAGCGCACAGAGCAACTGCATTCGATAACCCAAAGCAATGATCGAAGCAACAAGAATGCTTCCAAACATGCATCGAGTGCGTCATTTGGCAGACCTGTGACAGTTAAGTCTACAACAGCAACACATACGCAAGTACAAAGTTCAATCATTGCAAGCAATAAAAATTTATCTGAACAGTTAAATTCAAACAAAAGACCCCGAAAAACGCAATCACCAGACAAACTAACTGAACAAACACAAAACAACAAAGCAAACTACAAAGTACATCGCAAACAATATTACAAGATCATTGGTCAAGCATAACAAAGACGCAGCGATTAAATATAAATACTACTGCTACTTATACTACCGAAAGTAAAAAAGAAAAAGCCCGCTACAAGCTATCATGGACTGTGTAGCCCCTGTAAACTAGCGAACAATCTGATGATGACTCGGTGTCGCCAGTCACATCAAATGTTAAAATCCCACCCATAATTGTACTGAAGAAAAGTGTATGTAACATGAATTGCTTAAAAAGATTAATATAAGCAGTTATTATATTAAAACCATATCAATTGGTATCAAGATATTTGTAGCAACAATTGTTACGAGAACCGGGAAACAAAGCCATACAAAGCCGTTCTCTCTGGTTTGGATAAACTATCAAATCAAGAGATTAAAACAATATTACTATCTCATGGTCTTCAATGCACTGACGTAAAAACGGTGGAAAAAACGACAAAAGCTGGCTTTAAAATTCTTTTGTATGTAATATATTTTGCTAACAAATCAACTACACCGTAAAAACTGCGAAATGATCACCAATTCATTAACCATACAAAAGTTCGTTGGGAATACAAGTCTAAATCGCCAAGAAAACTTACACAATGTAACAACTGGGCACGGGTCTAACAGTTGTAACGTCGCCACTTCCTCTGGTTTCTGTGCCGGTCACCATACGACGTCATCGTGCACAAATACAGGTACATTTCTTTGTGCCAACTGCAAAGGTACTCACCCCTCCACAGACGCTGCCTGACCTTGCCGAGCTTCGTACCTCTCCAATCCAAAAGAGATCACAGAACTCAAAACGACAACAAAACGAAAACAATTCAGCTCAACTCACAAACAGTTATCAGCAAAACAAAGGCACTAGCGCTGCTCCTAGTAGAGACAGTATTGTTAGGCAGAATCAGTTGTCTCCCATGAATCATAGGAATGCTCTTATCGGCTCACAGGAAAGACCACCAGCACCACTCACGCACACTACCACAACAACAACGCCAGCCAAGGAATCATCTACTGATCTGTTTACTTTTGAGGAGATAAACTCTTACAACAGAGCTAATGGATAAGCTTCGAAATTGCTCTTGTAAGAGTGAACAATTCAACGTTATTACACAATTAACAATCAAATATGTCTATGGTAGTAAATAATATAGAATATCTTTATGTTATGGCATGGAACTCACGTGCCGTTCAACACAAACAAGCTGAACTTTCTAGCTTCCTAAGCTCCAATGAAATTCACATCTGTTTAATCACCGAAACTTGGCTAACATCTAGGGATATGCTCCAAATTCCTAATTACACTATTTATAGAAAGGACCGTATCGCACGCAGGGGTGGTGGGGTCGCCATTGCAATTATCAATTCACTGAAACATCAAGAAATCCCCCACTTAAATACTCGCCTGATAGAAAATATTGGAGTAGAAGTCAGGTTAGATTCTCAAAATACCTTAAAACTGTTTTCCGTGTACTTTCCTGGATCATCAGCCAAGTGTTTGGACATGTCCTGTTATCTAACTAACGATACAAACCACCTTAAAAGTTTTTTAAAACAGCTAAACCATCTAAATCACTTAATTAGGTCTCAAATATCTGCTCACAAAAACTTCACTTGGAACAACAAGTTAGCGAGCCTAGACAAGCACTCGAAACAACTTTGGAAAATAACTAAATTAACCAGAAACAGAAATCAATTTATACCATGTTTCTCACACAATGGCATTATTTACACCACACGGCAGGAAAAAGCCAATATACTAGAGGAACTCTTCCGTGACAAACACAAATTAGCTGACAATTTCTCGGATACCACCACTTGGGATATGGTCAAATTCACTATAAGTGAATTGACTGATCAGCGCAACTCAGATATATCTCTGGAGACAACTGCCGAAGCTGCGTCCAAAGTTCGAACGTTAAAAACAAAGAAATCACCATCACTGACAGCCTTCCTAGCATAGGAATTAAAAATCTGCCAGCTAGTGTCTTTTGTTATCTTGCTACTTTATTAAACAACTGTCTTCATATCGGCTACTTTCCGAAAGTGTGGAAAGTGGCCAAAATCATCGCAATTCCTAAACCTGGTAAAGCACCGGACTCACCAGATAACTATCGACATATTAGCTTACTGTGTTGTTTTGCTAAAGTTTTTGAAAAAGTTTTAAAGCAACGTCTCTTCAACGTGCCTTCATTTAGATACACACTCCATTATACCAACTACGCAATTTGGCTTCAGGCCTCATATGAGCTGCATAGACTCGCTTGTGAAACTTAAGCGTACGTCAAGAGCAATATGCAAAATAACCAGTCGGTTGGGCTTGTCACCCTAGACATACAAGCGGCATTTGCCACAGTATGGCATGATGGACTAGTGCACAAGCTAATCACTATAAACACATCATTTTACTTAATAAAAATTATACAGAGCTTTCTCACCAATCGAAAATTCTTTATCTACCTGCAAGGTGTCCAATCGATTGTCCAGGATATCAGTGCTGGAGTACCTCAGGGTTTGGTCTTGGGACCCATTTTGTATAACTTATATACCCATGATTTACCTGTACGGGATAACTGTAACATATCCGTCTTTGCCGATGACACTGCCCTTTACTGCACAGGAAATAACTTTGCCCATATACGTAGTACACTTCAACGTTCGCTATCATACCTTGAAGTGTATTATAAAAAGTGGAAAATTAAGCTTAACGCTGAAAAGTCCTCTGCAATTCTCAAACGCTAATCTGAGAGTTAATACCAAGGATATACCCTGAACCAACAATCTAAGATATCTTGGTCTGTACTTCGACAACAAAACTAATTGTATGCTCTATCCTTTGATAAATCGGAAGTCAGAGTTGTCAATCCATAACAAATTGATTATCTTCAAATCAATATTTGCCCCTATCTTACTATATGGATCTCAAGTTTCAATCTTGTTAAATTACTCCTTAATTTACACTTTTATCTTTCAACTGATCTACTTCATAAAACAGCTCATGTGCAAACAATAAAGGCAAAAATCGATTTTTCAATCACTAAATACAATAATCGCAATGAACTTATGTAATCCACAATGTGATATAGTTGATTGCCTATGTTGGTACTTAACAGGCTAACCCTTAGGCTAGTCTCACCAAGTTCCACTCCTAGTTGTTAATTAGTTTTAGGTTTTGGGTTTTAGTAATGCGTTCTAGTTGTAAGTCTTAATTAAGGTTTCCTTAGTCATAATATATCACTACATTTCCTATATCTCTTAATTAATATTAATATCATAGTTGTGAAGTAAATGTAAAACTATACTCTGAAAAATTAAAAATATCGATTCTGTATATAACATATACGTATCAACCAAGTCGTCTTTTGTAAAACATATATTTTTGTTAATTCTTTCTGCGTCAAAGTGATCTGCCTCACCTATACAAGCACACTATTGAAGTAAAACTGCTGCACATTATGTTAGAGATCAAATTTTAAAATAATACAAAATTATTCATGTATTTCATTATTAAAGAAACAATGTTAGTTTTGAAAGCATATTATAATTAATAATTTAAATAATTGGGTTAAATACCGTATTGATTTATATGGCATAGACCAGCAAAGTCTCAACGACATGCACACAAATTAATATGCGAGATCGGCGTCGTGTAGGTCACACAAATGAGAAGTATACTTGAAATTCGCTCACTCCATGAGCACGTACACTGCATGCACTTGAATAGGGTAAGAATTTTTAAATGAAGAATACAACTATTTAACATAAAAAAATCTGCCAAGTGTGAGTCGGACTCGCACACGGAGGGTTCCGTACCATCGTACAAGATTTTTTGCTTAAAATATTAAATTATGTGGATATTTATCAGCCTAAAAGTATACTACAAAAACAAAAAAATTGTTAAACAAAAGGTTAAATTAAAGAACAATGCTTTTAAAAAGGTGTATTTTTAGTATTTGTCGTTCTACACCCAAGTCAATTACACACTCTGTGAAAATTTCAATTCTCTACCTATTACGGTTCATGAGATAGAACAGGATACGGACGGACATCGTAAGCTTAGTAATAGGGTCCCGTTAGCTCCATATGGGTACGGAACCCTAAAAAGACACGAAATCAACAGATATATTTTTTTCATTATTCAGAGGTTTATTGTTTATTAAGTACAAAAAAGAAATCATTGATAAATCAACAGGATTTAAAAAAAAAAAAAAAAACTGTTAAAGCCCTTTAAAAAATGACTACTTTTTATCATGCACTTGAATAGGGACAACTTAAAATTGGTAAATCTCTGATTTTAATTGTATTTTTATTAATTATAATGCTTATTAATACTAATATTTACGAGGTATGTTCAAAAAATAAGGTGAATTTTCAAATTTCGCGGGCTACGTACATTCGACTTTCGTCTCGAAGATATGTTCACAGTTTTAGCTATATAGCATGTTTAGTTTGTTTGTGAGAGGCATAGAGAAGACAAGTGTTTTGCGTGTTCGGCGACTTTCTGTTATCGAAAAAAATGGATCAAAGAAGTTGCATCAAATTTTGTGTAAAAAATGGAATTAAGTGCTCAAAAACACTTGAAATGTTGACAGTGGTATACGGTGAGAGTACTCCGAGTCAAAAACATGTTTACAAGTGGTACAAGCTTTTCACAGAAGGTCGAGAAGATGTGAATGACGACGCTCGCTCTGGACACCCCAGCACATCAACAACCGATGAAAATTTTGAGAATGTGAAGAAAATTGTTATGGAGAATCGTCGAATCACAATTAGAGAAGTTGCTGAGGATGTCGGCATATCGGTTGGCTCATGCCATGCAATATTTTCGGAAATTTTGGGCATGAAGCGTGTGGCAGCGAAGTTCGTTCCAAAATTGCTGAATTTTGACCAAAAACAACGTCGCATTAGCATCGCTCAGGAATTGTTGAATGACGCCAACGATGATCCAGATTTGCTTAAAAGGGTCATAACTGGTGACGAATCATGGGTATATGGTTATGACATCGAAACCAAAGCCCAATCGTCCCAATGGAAGAGTCTAAGAGAACCAAGACCAAAAATTATTTGGCCAAAAACAACATCGTTATCATGCCTCAGCCACCGTATTCACCAGATTTGGCCCCCTGCGACTTTTTCCTGTTCCCAAGATTAAAGAGACTCATGAAAGGACGGCGTTTTGCGACGATTGAGGAGATAAAAATCGAATCGCTGAGAGAGCCCAAGGATATACCAAAAAGTGCATATCAGAACTGCTTCGAGGATTGGAAAAAACGCTGGCCCAAGTGTATTATATCTGAGGGGGACTACTTTGAAGGGGATAAAATAGAAATTAATGAATAAATAAATATTTTTTCAGAAAAATGAAAATTCACGCCCCAGCTAGTTGTCCGAGGGTCTTGAAATTTATAAGGTTGGTGGCTATGGGTCAGACACTTAGTGTCCAAATTTTAAGTTGATAGTACAAAAAATCAGCCCATTGTGAGTCGGACTCACACACAGAGGGTTCCGTACCATCGTACAAGATTTTTTGCTTAAAATATTAAATTATGTGCATATTTAACAGCCTAAAAGTATACTACAAAAAACAAAATATTGTTAAACAAAAGGTTAAATTAAAGAACAATGCTTCTAAAAATGTGTATTTTCAGTATTTGTCGTTCTACAAGTGAATTACACACTCTGTGAAAATTTCAACTCTCTACCTATTACGGTTTACGAGATAGAGCAAGAGACGGACGGACAGAGTAAGCTTAGTAATAGGGTCCCGTTAGCTCCCTATTACCCATAAGGAATCCTAAAAATAAAAAAGGTTTTTCTAATAAGAACTTTCATTTGGATACTGGTTTGTATGGGGAGCAGCCCTCCTAGTAGTCCGAGGGTCTTGACATTTTCATGGTTTGTGGATATGGGTGACTTATAGTGTCCAAATTCCAGATCAATAAGTCAAAAAAAAAAAAAAAAAAAAAAAAAAGTTTTATAATAAGAACTTTAATTTAAACGGGGGTTTGTATGGAAGGTACTCCTACTGGTAAACCGGATCCCTGAAATTTACATGGTTGATGGATATGGAACAGAAACTTAGTGTCCAAATTTCAATTCAATAAGTCAAAAAACTTTTTCTGATAAAAACATTAATTTGAAAGGGGGTTTGTATGGGAGGTACCCCCCTAGTGGTCCGATTCGGCTGATTTCCGAACTTGATCAGCGTTTGGTAAAAAAAAACCTTTGTACAAAATTTCAGCTCTTTAGCTCAAAAACTGAAGGACTAGGAGTGCGAACAGACGGACATGGCTAGATCAACTCGTCTCGTCGCACTGATCAAGAATATATATACTTGATGGGGTCTCCGATGTCTCCTTCTGTGTATTATAAACTTCATGACAAACTTATAATACTATTCACTAACGTGAAGAGTATAAATACACAATCAAAATAAATAAACCGTTTTTACGTTTTTTCATCCACATGATCTCCCTCTAAGAGGAATCTAATAATTATAATTTAGTACCATATAAAGGCTCTAAGATATTTCATTCTTTACGTATACAACCATGAAAATGGTTCATGCAGAACAATTGCGTTATACATCAAAAAAATGTAAAAAAAAAATCTAACAAACAAATTTTTGTTTCGCTTTATACTATGAAACTGAAATTTGGACACTATGACTATCTGACTCATATTCACATATAAATTTCAAGACTTTCGGACCACAAGGAGGGGTACCTCTCATACAAAACATGAACTTAGAACAATAATTAGAAGATATAAAAGTGCTTGAAGAGTATTAAATATTTATAAAATTATATATTTAAATATTATAAAAGTATTAAACTACCCACCTTCGCTTTGACTATATTCGCACTTATATAATTGTTGGTATACGTGTGGCAAACTATGTTGAATAATTCTGATAGTGCCTTACTAGATGTCTCCAGGGCAGAGTTTCTTATTTTGATAACGCTGTATCAGAAAATGTCTTTTATACTCTCAATATATTTAAAGAATGATTTAACTTACTTATATTTCACCGTTATATAAACCGTATTAGAGTCCCCACAAAGACCGTTAAAAGTCTTTGAAATTACTTCTTCCTGCCATATATTTTTTTGCGATTCCAATGCAAACTCGACACTATTTTTAACTTCAAGCAAATTTATACTCAATTTGTTTTGCAAGTGAAAGTATTCTAGTAGCGCTGCAAAAAGCGAATCGTTTACATCGGTTTCCAAGGCCGAGTTCATCAAAAACTGTGACTCAAATCGCTTTGCTTGTTCTAAATCAGAACAATGATACATATTTTGTAGTTGCTGTACGGCGTTGGGCTTTATATCACTCTGAGAAGACACAACTTCAGGTGAATGTAGTCTTCTCTCAATTTTAATGCTTGGCTCAACATACTCACACTTGTCTAGATTTGGATATTGCATAACAGGAAGCGTGAAATTTTGAAACTCCTCTGGCTTGCTTTTGCTGATTTTTGCTAGTGGCGCAATTGTCTCACTGTGAATTGTAAAAGTCTCATTTACAACTTGTGAATCAATCAGCTGGTTTTCTGCTTCTCTAGCAACACAAGACGCCACTACAGACGTTTTAATAGATTCATTTAGGTTTTTGCAAGCAATGGAATTCGAAAAATCAGATATTTTTTGATTTTCAGGAACTCCTTGAAATGATTTGAAATCGTTAACGTTTGTGTTATGTTTTGTTTCCACTATTGTTCTATTTCTCAATGTAGTATTGTTGCAAACGTTTGATTGCATGTTTAGACGCGTACTCGTACCTTTTTGTTTTTTCTAAAACGCAATTTTAAGTATACGAACTTTTATATACTTATTTTTTACTAACCTCTCTTTTTTTTACTTTCTCTAAAGACGCCATTTTAGGGGCATGTGCAATGCTTTGTTTTACTTTTATTAATTAACAATATCGTTCCCCAGAAAAGAATCAGTATTCTCATTTATTAAAGAATAATTTCTATGAGGCTAGTACACGCACAACATATCACAATTTGTAATGCCCGGTTCATACAGACCACAAGTTTTATTTATTTGTAATGACCGACTTAAACAGAACATAAGCCACATATATTTTGAGCTGCACAGAGAGTTTTTTATACCGGATTCATACTGCTTTAAAATTGTTGCTTTTCCAGCGAACGGTGGAGATACACAAACGACGTTTTCTTGCAAACCAGCTTTTGCTCCGTTTCTGCGTCCAAAAAAAATAAAAGTTGAAATGTATGAAATCGTATGGACCGAGTTACATAGCTTGCTCGCGACCGCAGAAACTCAAAAAGTCGAACAACTTCACCTTCAACAGAAAACAGTTTTGGTGAATGGAAAAAGAACTGGTTTGTGAACCAGAAAACAGCTGTTTGTGTACCAAAAGAACTGCATGATCGCGTGGTGAATGACAATTTCTTTGCAGTATTTATGTTAAATTTGATGGCAGACTTTCCTATATATTTTAAAAGTTATTCCAATTCATGTTATTATATGATAATAAAAATACATACTTCCTTGTTCTAATAATTCAACTTATAATACAGTCAGTTTTCATCAATAATTACTTTCTTAAATTTTCAAAATCACAGCTGTTTTTTGTTTACTGAATGAAGTCAATATGGTTGAATTCGTTTGTGTACCTCGACGTCGTTTGTGTAGTTTGACGCTGCACGCTGCGTTTATCGATAATGCAACTTATCGTTGAAGTCGTTTGTGTATCTCCACCTGAACGTTCACAAAGTGGTTTGGCTTCAAGAAACAACTGTTTTTTGTTTTGGTTACACATACAAATGGAACGTTGTGGCTAATAGTGATAATTAAAATTGACATTTTGTGACAAATATATGATTAAGAAGAATTCGCAGTGTATGCAAATAATTTTTGCAGCTGCCTTTTTCATTCCTGCTACTTATTTTATTAATATATGAAAAAAAAAAACAATATAAAATATACTTCAAACTGTTTTGAGAATGACCAAAAAAGGCGGACATGACCAAAAACTTGGCAGCACTACTCAAACTTTGCCAGCCCTGGCTACTGCAATTTTTGCCTTCACTTTTGTAGCAGAAAAATGTTGCTTTAAAATACCCAAAACAAAACTGAAATTCTTTCATTTGTCTGTGTTATAGAAATTTAGCACATTTTCGAGCTGCTTACAAAAAAAGGTTGCTTCTGTTCAGTCTGAATCGGGCATTATAATAGTGCATTTACACCAAGCAAGAATCGATTCGTTGTTGAATCGACCATTGAATCTGACTCAACCACATTTAAAAATATCAGTTTTTGTTGTAAATGTGTATTGGAAAATTTTCGGTAAATTCCAACCGGAACTGTCATTTTCGACAGACTTCCGCTCCTTTTTTCTTTCAAACCAAAACAAAAAACAGCTGATCTTGGCACAAACAATTTGAAGAAAATTTAAAATTGTATTTTTTTTTCAAATATTAATTATATAAGTAGGAGAAATAAAAAAGGAGGCTGCAAGAATTATTTGCATACACTGCGAATTGTTCTTAATCGTGTATTTTTCACACATTTCCATTTTAATGTCTCACAAGTAGCCACAACGTTCTATTTATATGTACAACCAAAACAAAAAAAAACTGTTCAAGAATCGGAATCGCCGGTGTTAACGCAAAATCGATTCTCAATGAATCACTTAGGTGTAAATGCACTATAAGAACAACATGTAAACGACCAAATTTTAGGGCTTCATTGGAAAAATTTAAACGATTTTTTTTCTGGCGCGTAATGCTTGAAATACACAAACGACGTTAAGGTGGAGATACACAAACGACGTTAAGGTGGAGATACACAAACGACTTCAACGTCGTGCAGCATGCAGCGTCGAACTACACAAACGACGTTGAGGTACACAAACGACTTCAACCTTTTGACTTCAGTAAACAAAAAACAGCTGTGAATTTGAAAATTTAAGAAGGTAATTATTGAAGAAAACTGTATTATAAGTTGAATTATAAAAAAAGGAAGTATGTATGTATTATTATCATGTAATAAATTGAATTGGATTAACTTTTTAAATATATAGGAAAGTCTGCCATCAAATTTAACATAAATACTTGCAAAGAAATAGCCATTTACCAATTCTCCAATAGAAATTCACCACGCGATCATGCAGTTCTTTTGGTTCACAGACAGCTGTTTTGTGGTTCCTCCTCCAAGAATTATAGGGATTTTATCCTAATCCAAGATTAAGAAAGAATGTAATAGTAGGGATTTGTGAATGAAAGCAATAATTTTGTCAATTGCCTGATTCGGGGATATATATATGGCAACCACTAAAAAGGCAAACTTATAGCTCACCCATTTTAAGCTTGGCTATTCCATTATAAGGCTGATGTCAGAGTGCGCGCTACAAGCGATGCTATGCGAGAAGCGATAATATTTCGTGGTGTGAGCTATGCTATAAGATGTCAGAGTGAAAGCTTTAAGCGAAGCGATTTGCATTGCTCGTTTTTAGCTATTCAATTCAGTCAATGTGAGAACAGGCCAAATAGTGGGAGATGCCTTTCGCGACTTTATATGTACACATATACTACTCGTACAATAATAATATACTATAAAACATAACTATTCTAATTTTCTTCTTTTATTATTTTTTCTACGTTTATTTCCAATTTTAACCTGAATTCGTTTTTAAAATGGGTATACATGTCACAAACTCAATTTTCATTTTGAGGTGTCATCGTCTCTTCTTCAGCGCAACAAAAATGACCCGTTTCTCGACCGAATCGTAACGTGCGATGAAAAATGGATCTTCTACGACAACCGGCGACGTTCCGCGCAGTGGTTGGACAGCGACGAGGCTCCACAACACTTCCCGAAGCCGAAACTGCACTAAAAGAAGATTATGGTTACTGTTTGGTGGTCAGCAGCCGGTCTCATCCATCACAGCTTTCTGAATCCAGGCGAAACGATCACGGCAGAGAAGTACTGCCAACAATTCGACGAAATGCACCAGAAGCTTGGACGTATGTGCCCGAGATTGGTCAATATGAAGGGACCAATCCTGCTCCATGACAACGCTCGACCGCACGTCGCACAAATGACCTTGCAGAAGTTGAACGAATTGGGTTACGAGACTCTACCTCATCCGCCATATTCACCGGACCGCTCACCCACTGACTACCATTTTTTCAAACACCTCGACAATTTCCTGCGCGAGAAATGCTTCAAAAATCAAGACGACGCCAAAAACGCATTCAACGCTTTCATCGCCTCCAGAACTCCGGACTTTTATGCTACCGGCATAAATAAACTTGTTTCTCGTTGGCAAAAATGTATTGATTGTAATGGTTTTTATTTCGATTAATAAAGTTTATTCTGAGCTGAGTGACGTTCATTTAAAGTAGCTGTTTAAAAACGGCCATTATTTTTGCACCAACCTAATACTCAATTCGTGCCAGCGGATCTCTTTCAAAGATCTAGCGCTCTTCCTTACCGCTCACCTCTTTCCAAAATTAATTGAATATTTGAAAAAAAATTTCAGGATTCAGCTTCAGAATGACCAAGGTGAACAGACTTCACTCGCCGGGACCTGTCTAGATCTAACCTACGCGCGCGACATCTAATTGACATGCAAACCTTACATATCATATATCTCCCATCATTACCTGTGATGTAATAAATTTAAATAATTAACTTACACCTGGCAGCCAATTAACATTTTCTTTTCTGAATAGGTTTTAACATTCTGAAGCAAACAAACGATGTCTGTTTGAGTTTTTTATTCCTGGTATAATTGATTTTAACTTCTTTACTTTCATTTATGCAAAGCAAATTTTGTAGTATATTGCGCAACACTTTAAAAGAAAATTGATTTAATATTGACGCACAAAGAATTAACAAAAATATATGTTTTACAAAAGACGACTTGCTTGATACGTTCATGTAAACATATAGTATGTTATGGACAGAATCGATATCCGACAATTGAACTACTACTAATTTCTACAGTTTACAAATTACTGTATTAGTTGACGTAACATATATTGTATTATATGTACATATATACTTATATCGAAAAAATCAGCACTTTCGACTTTGCTGTAATAATAATGGTTCATGAAAAACGTTTTTACGCAAAACCAAAAACGGTTGTGTAACGATACTACCTGCCCCGAATTTTTATTAATAATTTCAGTTAAACAATGATTTTACACCACCCGACTTGTATTTAATAATGTTAGCGAATAATAGTTGTTGTTGTTGTTCGGTTCGCGTGGGCAACTTGAATTGAACCATTGATTTGGTTAAGTGACACCTAAGCAATAAAAAACAATATAATTAAAAAAAAAATTATTATATTGGGTGTACAAATAAGTTTTGAGGATTTTTTTAGTGACTTTGAAGACTTATTCCGAGGAACCGATACAATGCATTTTATTCATAATACTGTTCATCATTAGCTATCACTTTTTCCCATCTTGCAGGCAGCATACGGATTCCGCGTTGGAAAAATTCTTCGTCTTTTGAAGCTATCCAAAACTTGATCCATATTTTGGCTTCTTCGAAAGAAGTGAAGTGCTGCTCGGCCAGGCCATGATTCATCGACCGGAACAAGTGGTAGTCGCAAGGAACAATGTCTGGTGAATACGGCGGGTGGGGTAGGACATCCCATTTTAGTGCCTCCAAAGATTCTTTAACGAATTTTGTAACATGTGGTCGTGTGTTGTAGTGAAGGAGAATAACTTTGTCGTGTCATTTGGCATATTGGGGGCGTTTAAGCTTCAATGCTCGGGTCAATTGCATCAGTTGTTGTTTGTAACGATCCCCAGTGATGATTTCGTTAGGCTGAATCAGCTCATAGTAGATCACTCCGAGCTGATCCACCAGATGCACATCATTAGCTTCTTCCATGAATATTTGGTTTGGCCGTTGAAGTTGATGCATGACCAGGCTTACCCCATGATTTTTTGCGCTTTGAGTTTTCTTAGTGGATCTACTTTTCGTTCCCCGTCACAATTCGATGCAAAAAACCCTTCCGATTATGCATTTGGAGCAGTTGTTCGCACGTGAAAAACCGTCGTTCGACTTGGCTCTCTTGGCTTGTGTTCATAGGGAACCTAATTGCCTAGTTTTTGTACCCATACTCATGGCCCTGAGACGGTTTGAAATTGCTTGTTGAGTCACTCCAATCGTTTTAGAAAGCTCATTTTGAGTTTAGCATGAATTTTGGTCCAATAACGCCTCCAACTCAGCGTCGTCAAACTTTACTGGCCCCCCTTCGCGCTTTCTGTCGCTGGTGTCAAAATCGCCACTTTTAAAACGCCGGAACCAGTATTCACATGTTTTTGTTTATGGAGTATGTTCCCCATATGCTTCACACAGCAATCGATGTCCATCAGCTGCAATTTTCTTCAAATGAAAACAAAAAAGCAGCGCTTCCCGCAAATTGCGTTTTCGGCAAAAAAGTTGACATGTTTAGAGAACAATGAAAGTTTTTTATACTTCAGCGAACTGACACATACGGATTTTTGGCGAAAGATGGTGACGCTTTAACATGAATAGAGTGGCCAGATCGTGCGATGCGATGTAATGTTAGTTATGCCAACTTTTGAAAATCCCTTAAAACTTATTTGTACACCTAAAAACATTTGGTTTCTTGTGTTGTGCATTTTCGGTGCCAAGACAAACTACACACACATATACATACGATAGATGCGAATGATGAGATAGCTAATCTCAGGAAGTGCTGTAACCAATCTCGTAGAAAGGCGCAGTGCGGTAGAATGCACTCTAAGTGGGAGGTGATACGTGAGATTTTTCGGATGCTGAGAAATCTCATACTCTTCGCTTCCTGAATCATTGCTGTGTCTTTTTCCGTTTTTAACGTAGTCAGAGAGGGACGTATGTGTGACGCACGAGTGCGTCCGCTTCCTCGTTCCCTTCAATTCTTTTATGTTCCGGTACCCAAAAGATGGTGACACGTCTGTCGATACAGAGTTCGTCAATTTTGGTTCTACATTGCCTTTATAGCTGCTTGGCTGTCGATGAAGATGTTTATTTGAGAGTTGAGAGGAGTTCGCTCGGCTGCTAATTTTGCTGCTTTTGTAGCCGCATAAATCTCAGCCTGAAATACGCTGCAGTAGTCTGGAAGCTTGTATGACCGTTTAAGGTCAAGCTCTGAATAGAATACTGCAGCTCCCACTCCATCTGCCATTATAGATCTGTAACAGGTTGTTGGAGTCCCCTCTGCCACCCATTATGTTCCAATACTACACTAGACCTTCCATTAAAGTTAGCCTGGGGAATAAGATAGTCCGAGCTAGAGTTTAAACCTTCGTGTATCTTAATGTGGCCATAAGGCCGCTGTACAAACTGTCCCTTTGATCTTAGCGCGGACTTCTTTGCAGTGTTCTTCGCTACCAAGCCTATAGGTTGAAGGTCTGTCAAGTGCTGCTGTAGAGGTGGTGCACATTGCACCAGTAATACACAACCCTGCGATTCTCTGTACCTTCTCTAACCTTTTTACGTATGTCTTTTTGTTAACACTGGTCCACCATACCAAGATACCATAGAGTAATATAGACCTAACTACCGCCATGTACATCCAATATGTTAGACGGGAAGACAAACCCCATGTCTTACCGAGCATTTTCCTGCAAGCGTAAAAGGCATTGAGAGCTTTCTTCACCTTTTCTTCCACGTTTAACAACCACATCAGTTTGTTATCCTATATAACTCGAAGATATTTTGGAGACGTCTGTGGTGCGAGTAAAATGTTTCCTAATTTAGGAGGGAGCCAGTTCGGAATTTTGTATTTTGTTGTAAAAAGAACTAAGTCCGTCTTGTCTGGATTCACATCCAGTCCCATCTTTCTAGCCCAATCGTTAATTTCTTTAAGCGCCCTCTCGAGTACTTGACTCATTCAGCTAAGTCACCTACCTGAGATGATAACGGCCAGGTCATCTGCATAGGCAGTTAATTTTGCACGTCCATCCCCCATTTTAAGAAGAATTTTATTCATTACAAGTAGCCATAGCAGCGGAGAGATTACGCCCCTTGAGGCGTACCTCTGCTTGCCCTCCTTGCCAAAATCGTCGCATCCCATTCAGCCACCACCGTCCGGCAGTTCAGTAGTTTGCCGATCCAGTGCCGTATGGATGGATGTGCGTCAATTGATTCAAGACCCTCCAACAGTACTTCTGTTGAAACATTGTTAAAGGCTCCTGATATGTCAAGAAAGATACATATTGCATACTTCCCGTAGTGTATGGCCCTTTCTATTTGTATCACGACCCGTGGACTTGCTTTTCTTATAGGCGTGTTGGTCCCTCAATATTAAATCCGGTGAAACCCTTTCCTTAATATAAGAGTCCAATAGTCTTTCAAACGTCATTAGTATGCACGAAGTGAGGCTTCGGATACAAGTGGCTGCTTCTACTTGCCTTTGGTATGAATACAACCCTTGCAAGTTTCCAGTTCTACAGAACATAGTTAAACCTCAAGCAATTCCTGAAAATACCTTTAAGCCATGGTGTCAGTACAGCACTACCCTTTTGCAGAAGCGCGGGAAAAATGCCGTTCGATCCCGGGAAGTAAAAGGGTTCAAACGATTTTAAGGCCTATTCCAGTCTAACCGATGTAATCAAGCCCTCACATACCTCATTTAATGCATCCCGTGCTCTTACAATTGCGTCTGAAACCTTCGTATAGCCAGGAAAGTGGGCTTCTATAAGTGTCTCCATCGTTTCCTTTCCGTCTTTGATCCATTCGCCTATGAAGGGATTATAAGAGACTTGGCAAGCTTCTCTTGATTCTCCTTATCTCTTTTTTGTATAGCGATAGTAGTGTTTTATATTGTCTTCAGCATTCTTCACAGTCAGCAAGTTTGGCTGGCTTAAAGAACTTCCTAACTTCCTCTCAAATGCTCACCAATGTCTTTACTCCACCATGGGGGTTTAGATTTGCGTCCAAGTCTAGTAGGCAGGCAGGATTTATGGTACGCCATAAGCATTTAAGATGTTAGGAGCTCTGTCGCTGCCTCAACGTCACTGCTAAGTTCTCGTAAAGGCCCCAGTTCGTATTTCTAGAGTTCCTAAATATTTCTTTTGTTCTTTGTGAGATCTTTATACAGTGAAACTTACATAACTATGATCGGAGAAGGAGGGTTGCTCAAGCACCTTCCAGTCTAAGATCTGTATATTGTCACCGTAAAAGAGAGTGATGTCCAATAAATCTTCCGATGTTGGACCCTTATAGGTTGGAATTTTTCCTCTATTCGCTATAATTACATTATACTGTAATATATAGTTAAAGAGGTACTCACCCCGTTGATTGGAATTCGCGTCTTCACCTACCACCACCTTCCATTCTCGTTGACCGGCTTCCACCATAAAGTTGTGTAGCTCCATAGATGGTGCCTCGGTGTCGTGTGCCATATTGCAGGAGGCAAGGAGACTAGGTCCGTCATCCCCCTCCATGACAATCACTGTCAGGTCATCAGTGCTAAAATTAGACAATAAATATGCGTTAATATTTTTGTTTACAAGAATGGCAGATCTGGTCTTCCTTACCATTGCAGCGTGGAAAAGTTTAAATTTTTCGACCCCAATCCAGAGACCTTGTTCTCGGAGGATAGCCAGGGCTCTTGGATCAGGCCACGTCATAGCTGCCTTCCTCTAGCGCGAGGAGTAGCTCGTCCGAAGCCACTTTACTATGGTGGAGGTTAATCTGCAGAATTTTCCCCCAACAGGTTCAGCATTGCTCTGTACGAGAGCAGCTGTAGTCGCTGGCACTCCATCCGTCACCTCCATCTTTTCGTCCCCGTGTAACTGAAGGGTTTCGGTAGCGTTGGTCACCGAGTCAAGTCCGAGATCCCTTTCTACCTCTCCCGCATCCAGCGTGTTGTCGTTACCATCCTTCGGGTGACGTTTTTTGAGGCGCAGGTATACCCGGTACCCGTTCCTCACGACATCTTCCCGAAACGTATATGGTATAGCATGTCCTCCGCCTCCTTATTAATTTGGAGGATCAGATTCTGGCAGCCTTTCGTGTCTGGTTTACCGGCGTGAAGCAGCTTCCAATCAACAGTCAGAACATCGGGATTCTGTCGGCGGAATAGTAGTAGAGCGACTTCCGGTTGTACCGTGTTAGGTACTCGTACCTTAGCACGCGGTACACAAGGAATATCATTTCTATTCACTATTTCCAGCATCGCGCCCTCCCATAGTCCTTCTATCTTAGGAGCTACCTCCGTGATCCATTTCAGCGATTGTTCGTCGTTGCATTTGAGGATCTTGACTCCCATGTACCACCCTGCTCCTTCAAACGAGGGCGAAGGTTTGTCTGGTTCATCTGTCAATCTGGCAACGATAGCGTCGAATATTTTAGCGTCCACCTGTCTCCATTGATCCACCGTCACCTGCCCATTCGGGTGATGTCGGTCAATAAGCGTTACGACCAAATGACGTTTAGCTACTTCGTTGACTTTCATCACCTTCCTGGAAGTGGTTGGCTGGTCATTTGGTGTGACAGGTTTCTTGGTGCGAAGACGTTTGGCTGCAGGTTTATCTTCGTCCTTAGACCGCTGTTTTTTCGGCTCCTTAATGTTCTTTGCGACATTCTCTTCAATTTTATTCACGAAGGCAGGATGCGTCGTCGCATGTTTCTCACTCTGCGCGAAGTGCTCACTTCCTTTCGTGACCGTTTCCGTAGCCCATTTAAGGTCCTCCCGCTCCTTGGGCGAAAGAGCCTTGGTTTCTAGGCGTAGTTTTATTTTGACTGCTGCCTTGTTTTGAGCTAGCACCTTCAAGTTTTCTTTACTGTGCCTCTTCCTCGACCCACTCCTGCTCACGGATGTAGCATCTGACGTCGAGGCCTTTGGGGAATTGAGAAGCTCTTCCTCAGCAGCTGTGTTGACGGTCGCCACGCTATTCACGCTTTAGAGGTCCGAGTCTGAATCGACTGCAGTACCTCTGATGGCTACCCCTTTTTTCGTTTTTGTTTTGGTAGTAACATTACAACCTGCTCCCGTTACAATAGAGGTTCACTAAAAAATTTTGTACTGGATGTGTTAATTTGAAAAAAAAAAAAAACAAAAAACTACGATTCCCAACACCAGGGACCCTCCAGTTTGCATAATTAGTAAAGCCATAGAGCTTTTGAAAAAAGTTTTTCCCCAAAAAAAAAAAAAATGTACTGCAGTTTAATGCATTAATTTGAAAAAAATTTTGTACTGCACTTTAATGTGTTAATTCGCAAAAAGAAAAAAACCCAAAAAAACTGCGATTCCCAACACCAGGGACCCTAAAGTTTGTATAAAGAAAAAATTAGTAACTCAGTTTAACGTGAAAATAAATATAAATAAATTTCTTCATTAAAAAAAAAAACACAAATTTTGTAGTGCACTTTAACGTGTTATTTTAAAAAACAAAATAAATTACATTATCGAAAACCAACAAAAACTGCAACACCAGGGACTCTCCAGTTTGTATAATTGCCAAGCATAAGAGTTTTAAAAAAAAATATATAATAAAAATAATCATCAAGAAGTTAATGGTCACTAGAAGTGTTTACAAAACTGCAATAAGTTTCATTTCTTCTGATTTTACTTCTGCCTCTGCTTCTGAAAAAAACGTAAGTCGCATGCGAAGCAAAATCAAAAAATGAGCACTGACAAAAATCAAAGCAGCAGCAGCAGTCGATGTTTCATGATTTTTGATTTTGATTTTGCTGCTGCTTTCGTCACTAGCACAAGTCGAAGTAGCAGCAGACGTTCAACTGTTGCAAATCGGAGTCAGTTGCAGTCGCGGCATTCGTCATAGGCGACTGTTGTCTGATTTTGATTTGTGCAATCTACTGCTCCGTTCGTGCGTCAAAAAAAAAAAAGTTGATATGTATGAAATCGTATGGACCGAGTTACATAGCTTGCTCGCGAACGCAGCAACTCCAAAAGTCGAACAACTTCAAGTTCAACAGAAAACAGTATTGGTGAATGGAAAAAGAACTGGTTTGTGAACCAGAAAACAGCTGCTTGTGAACCAAAAGAACTGCTTGATCGCGTGGTGAATGACAAAAAACTTTTTTGGTAAATGGCAATTTCTTTGCAGTATTTATGTTAAATTTGATGGCAGACTTTCCTATCTATTTAAAAAGTTATTTCAATTCAAAACGGAAACTGGGCGCGATCTGACGAGGAAAAGGCTTCCACTTTTGCTAACCATGTCAAATCCGTCTTCCAACCAAACTTGCCTAGAAACGGATTTCAGCTTCCCCAGCAGCCATGTGCTCAGTTTTCTAATAGCAGCGTACTTAAAACTAGTGCACATGAGTTAAGAACGGCAATTCACAAGGAACTAATTCCAAAGAAAGCACCTGGGTACGACCTCATCACCCCAAAGATGATTATTGAGCTTCCAAACTGTGCAATATCATTTCTTGCAATGGTCTTCAATGCAGTACTCAAAATGGGTTACTTTCCAACACTATGGAAGAAGTCCGTAGTAATTATGATCCCTAAAATGGGTAAAGACAAATCAATGGTGTCTTCATATCGGCCCATAAGTTTGCTCCCGGTGCTATCAAAATTATTTGAAAAAATTTTTACCAAGAAGCTCGCACCACACATAAACGCAAACAACATCATCCCCACACATCAATTCGGGTTTAGATCAAAACACAGTACAATCGAGCAAGTAAACCGTGTCACTACTGAAATCAGAACTGCTTTTGAACACCGAGAATACTGTTCAGCTATATTCAATGACGTTGAGCAACGTCTTACGACCGAGTATGGCATGATGGACTCATTTACAAAATAAAAAACGTTCTTCCACAGAACTCACACAAACTGCTAGAGTCATATCTAACCAAAAGGCTATTCGTTGTATGATGCAAAAATTTCACCTCTGATGAGCATCACATAGCCGCTGGCGTTCCTTAAGGCAGTGTTCTTGGTCCGCTCTTATACGTACTATTCACCGCTGACATCCCTACAAATCCCCGCCTCATGACATCAACCTTTGCTGATGACACTGCAATCACCAGTCGGTCACGCTGCCCCAAAAAAGCATCGAAAGAGCTATCCGATCACCTGCAACTTGTATCAGTCTGGCTGGACAATTGGCGTATAAAAGTCAATCCGGATAAATGTAAGCATGTGACATTCACCCGAAATAAGAGTGACTGTCCGTCTATCATCTTTAACAACACCACTGTTCCACATGCTACTGAAGTCACATTCCTAGGAGTTCATTTGGACAGACGACTCACCTGGCGGAAATATATAGAAGCCAAAAAAATCAGCATGAAATTAAAAGCACAGTCCCTCCACTGGCTCTTAAACCCAAGATCTGGTCTAAGCCTCGATCTAAAGATGCTACTATATAACAGCATAATAAAGCCAATTTGGATTTACGGTTTGGGGGTACGCTAAGCCAAGTAATATTGAAGTCATCCAAAGAGCTCAATCGAAAATACTTCGGTTTTTAACAGGTGCTCCCTGGTACATATCGAATGCGAGCATCCACAGGGACCTTAACGTTCCACTAATTAAAACTGAACTGGCTCAACTGAAGCAGAAATATCAACTTAAACTCTCGCAACATTTTCAAATTCACAGCTGTTTTTTGTTTACTGAAGTCAATATGGTTGAAGTCATTTGTGTACCTCGACGTCGTTTGTGTAGTTTGACGCTGTATGCTGCGTTTGTCGACAATGCAGCTTATCGTTGAAGTCGTTTATGTATCTTCAATATCATCATCGGCAGCTACGTCAACGTCATCAATAACAGTAGCAACAGTAACAACAGTAGCGACAGGAGTAGCACCAGCGTTAACGCAGCGGCAACGCCGGTATCATCGTCAATAACAATAGCACCGGCAACGCAACAACAATATTAATACCATCATAAGCAGCAGTGGTATCAATGGTAGCAGCAACATCACCAGTTTCAACGACACCAGCATTACTATCAACGTCAGCATCGTAGATAATAGCAGCATCAGATCATGTAAGTGAATTCGCTCATTAAAAAAAAAAAAAGAAAAGATAAATTGTTTGTAATATAAAAATTTGATGACAATGAAAGAGTGACCTTCTTTTTTCAATTGATATTGGGCTGACAAAATTTTGAATTTTGATCATCAATATTGAGTTTTTTTTTGAATGGTATTGTGTTCAAGAATTTTAAATCTTGATCTGTTAAGGGAGTCTTGACGGGAATTAGTAAATAAATACACCGTATGGATTTTTCCTAGTTGACATTGTCTTGGAAATTTTTGAATACTGATCTGTTGAATTTTGACAAGATATGGTAAATAAATACCTTTTGACCATATGAATTTTGAATCCTGATCTGTTGAATTTTTACACGATTTAATAGGTAAATACTTTTTTTTGATATTGTGTCGAAAAAATTTTGAATTTTGATCACCCATATAAAGTTTTTTTTCCTGATTGTGTTCGTGTATTTTGAATCTTGATCTATTAGGGAAATCTTAGCAGGATTTAGTAAATAAATACCTTTTGACTGAATGATTTTTTCCTAGTTGACATTGAGCTGTAAATTTTGAATCCTGATTTGTTGAATCTTCACGGCATTTAGTAAATAAATACTTTTTGAACGTACGGATTTTTTCTAGTTGACATCGAGCTGTAAGTTTTGAATCCTGATTTGTTGAATTTTGACAGGATCTAGTTAGTAAATACCTTTTCCAATTGATTGGGCTGGCAAAACTTTGAATTTTGATCCGTTAAAGGAATCAGTGGTATTCATTCCTGAGGAGGAGTTAAAGTTAAATTTTGGCGAAGCCGAATAGGGAGACAGTGAAATGATAGATAGGGGGGTAATCGCAGCAATAGTTGAGACAGCGCTGGCTGTCGCACTTAAAAAAAGGAAACAGGAAAAGTTTCGACAAGAAATAAGACAAGCTCTCAAGACTGCTGGAAGATCTTAGACCTCCTACTGGTTATTATTGTATTAGTGATTTTTCAACTGGTTACAACATTTTTTCATTAATCTGGCTTTGGTTATTATTGTATGAGATATTTTTGAACCAGTAAAAAATTTATTTATTCGTTTTTTACATGAGCAACTCAAACGCCGTTTTTTTCACTCAATGCAGCCCTCTATTATAAACTCTACCAGAATTACGGAGGTAGTTCTGTTTACTATCAGGCGGTAAACATAATAAGGAACAAGGTTACCGGGCCTGCAGATGCAGTACTTGCTTCTTTCAATACCCCACTAAAATTTAGAGTGATAATAGATAGGCTCGATTTGACGTATATTGATATACGACCCGCTTATCTTGTCAAACAGGAGCTCTCAACTCTTAGAAAGGGAAGCATGTCGCTAATAGAGCATCAATGAGGTAATGAGGAGGTTGAGAGGAAATTGGCCACGCTTGTAAATAGAACACTAATGACCTATGATTCCACCGTGGCAATACTTTTGAACGAGAGGTATAGAGAAAGTGCTTTGCGTGTGTTTGTATCAGGACTTAAGAGATATCCTTTTTTCAACCAGAACTTCCAGCGGCACTCGCGCTTGGGCATGAAGTTGAGGCAAATAGGGAGCGCTACCGTTTTGCTATGCACTATGCAACACGTAGTGAAGAAATAAAGGCTCAAAAACAGGCTTTTATACAGAAGACACCCTTACAATCAGGCAAGAAAAAGTTTACTAGGTTCAGTAAACGGGGAGAATCATTGGATACTGACTCGTCAACATTACAGGTGAGACGCTCTACTGCTCACAGACAGAATGGTTTGGGTTAATATAAACAACACAGTGTGCAGACTCAGCAGTACGGAAGGAATGATAGTGGCAGAACCTATCCGGGACAGCAATATAGGCAGCAAACAAATGTGCACAGGAACGCTAGTCCTATGGTGCACCGTGTCAACCATGTTCAGCAAAATCCAGTAGAAGCTCTTCAGGACTATGACGTGGAAGCAGGAAACGAGGTGCAAGATATTGTGGAGGACGATACACACGTTCATAATGAGTTCCTTAACTTTTAGGGGTACCTCTCTGCTTCCATGGATCAGCCGAACCATAGGTGAAGCAATTAGGAAAATAAGGTTACTGGTGGATACGGGTGCGTCTAAAAATTATATTAAGACCTTAGGGGAGCTTAGGGGAATCTCCACAGTATCAACCCCACGTCACCTTCTTGAGGTTACAGTTAGAAACTGTATCAGGTGAGGTAATGGAAAATTTCAAGCGGACAATTAGGGGTGTGAAAGGGTATTTGCTGACCCCAACGAATCACTTCCTTATAATACAAATATTAAGGCTACTTTTCGTACGAAAGACGAGGAGCCAGTGTATTCAAAATGGTATCCCTACCCAATGGGGGTAGCGGACTTTGTTAGTAGCGAGATCAAAGATCTCATAACAAATAAAATAATACAGCCATCAAGATCACCTTACAATAATCCCATCTGGGTAGTGGATAAGAAGGGTTGAGATGAGTTTGGTAAAAAAAGAGACTTGTAATTGATTTCAGGAAACTGAATTCTAAAACGATTGACGACAATTTCCCGATACCCAATGTAACAATTATACTATCCAACCTAGTGGATGCGAACTATTTTACAACTCTGGATATGAAATCTGAGTTTCATCAAATTGAACTCTCGAAAAAGGATAGGGAAAAACGGCGTTCTCGATAAATAATGGTAAGTATGAATTCTGTAGACTGCCGTTCGGGTTAAAGAATGCGCCGAGCCTTTTTTAAAGGGCTATTGACGATGTGCTACGCGAAAAAATCGGCAAAATTTTCCATGTTTACGTGGACGACGTCATTATTTTTTCTAAAACGTGGGTATTGAAACAACTTTATGAGGCAGACATGAGAGTTTCTGTGGAAAAATCGAATTTCTTCAAAACAAGCGTATACCTGTGATTTAAAATTTGCTGGGGGGGCCTAACAAAATGTCCGGACAAGGTAAATGCTATACAGAATTTTCCATTGCTTACTTCTCTTTTTTCGGTTAGATCATTTGTGGGTTTGACTAGCTATTATAGATGTTTTATAAAGGGATTTACCAGCATAGCGAAACCGTTAGCTGACATCCTCAAAAGACAAAACGAGCTGGTCAGCGCGACTCAGTCAAAGAAAATAAAAGTCGTTTTCAACGAAAGGCAATTGCAGGCCTTTGAGGCCCTACAAGGTTCTTGTTTCAGAGGATGTGTTATTAAGACATTCGGATTTCAAGAAACCCTTTACCTAACAACTGATGCTTCTTCTGAGGGGTTAGGAACTGTCTTATCACAACAAGGTAGACCAATAATTATGATTTCCTGGGCACTCAGAAAAGGGGAGCTACACTACGCAACAAACGAAAGGAAGTTGTTAGAAATAGTTAGGACCTTAAAGAACCTTAGCAACTATCTATAGGGCGTAAGAAACATAAATATATTTACCAACCATCAGCCTCTCATTTTCGCGGTGTCGGATAAAAATCCTAACAACAAGTTAAAGCGCTGGAAGGCATTTATAGATGACCACAATGCTAAGGTGTTTTATAAACCTGGCAAAGAAAACATGGTAGCAGACGCCCTGTCCAGACAACCAGTAAATGCACTGGGGGACGATATGAACTCTGGTAACGAAACAGTCCATAGCGAAGAATCTTTTTCCTAAACGATTGAAACAGTGGAGAAACCCGTGAATTGCTTTCGTAATCAAATTATAATCGAAGAGGCGGATATCCCGACAAAGCACACAATTACCCTGTTTGGAAAAAGGTGAGGCATAACCTTTACCGATAGATCAACGCTGCTCGACCAACTACAGGAAGTAATCAATATTGAGGTTGTAAAGTTTGGGTACTCGGAAAAAATTGTTTTAGATGTCTGCAACGAGGATGACCAAAGGGAAATAGTGCTCGCGGAACATAACCGGGCACATCGGGCCGTGCAAGAAAATGGTAAACAAATAATTACTTTTTCCCAAAATTTCCCAAAAATGGAGAAGAAAGCCCAGGAGTATTTCCTGTTTTGACAAGTATTCGAAATTCGCGGTAACACAACGAATAGGGTCACGAACAATTATGGACATAAAACGACAGTTGCTCCAAATTCTAAATGTATTCACAAACTCGAAAGTAGTTTATTGCGACAACGAAAAATCGCTGAATTCACACACAGTCATTTCCACTTTAGCTAACAACTTTGGCATATAGGTGGTAATGCCCCACCGTTACACAGCGTTTCAAATGGTCAGGTGGAAAGGTTTCACAATATGCTAGGGGAAATAGCTAGATGTTTGAAAATGGAGAGAGGTATTGACGATACCACCGACCTTGTCCTGTTAGCAACAATAGAATACAACAGAACTATCCACTCAGTGACGAATAAATAGTCTTCACCATAAGGACGTTAATGCTCATTCAACTGAGCTGCGCCAATTCGTTAGCGAACTCAATACAAGCAAGTTTGATCAATCGCGTAGCTCTCGTTTGCCCGAACTGCAGTTGTCAAGATTTTTTGGGGACTACACTCACTGGTCAGGACATGAGTAAGGTGGATAAATTTCAGCATTTGTGTCCCTGTTTGGATGGTGTTGCACTGGAGACATTGTGCTCTCTCGAGCCAACGGAAGTTAGTTATGATAAAGCTTTCGTACTTTTATTGAATCGGTTTGATAATAAATTATTGTATTTTCAGGCACACGTGCGGCTTATTAAAGGTGGAGAAAAAGTCGGCAGGTAGGTTGCAAGAACTCAGTAACAAAATCAATGCTCACCTAAGAGCATTAAACACCATGGCGACAAAGGAAGAGTTGGCAGACGGCTTGTTAAGACATCTTATAGTTGGCAAGTTGGATTGACTCACTATGGAAAAGTGGGAGGAAACCCTGCCCATAAACAAATTACCCAGTTGGGCAGACATGGCATCATTCCTGGAGAAGAGGTGTCGGATGATGGAAAACGTGGAATGCACTATGGTAAAGCAGGCACATAGCCATCAGGTTGGAAAAACTTTAAATAAAAATAAGCAAACCCCATCTTAACGATCATGTTTATTCTGTAATGATAAGGATAATTATATTTCAAAATGTTCGGAATTCTTGAATTAATCTGTTAACTTACGATACAAGGAAGATAAGATGTTGCAACTTTGTTTGAATTGCCTTCGCAAGGGTCAAGTTATTGTAGACATTGTAATGCCAAGCATCATTCGTTGTTTAATACAGGCAAAATTATACTCATGCATGGCACGCAGACTGTAAACGATATTCAAGCTCTGCCTTCATCTTCACTTGTCTCAACAAATACGATTCTCCAACTGCTGATTCAGGGGCCAAAATAGCCGATTACGTGCTGCTTGCAACTGTCATAATTTAAGTTAAGTCGTGTGCTGCTTGATTCTGCCTCACCGTTAAACTTTGTTACTTCTCGTTTTGCAAATCAGTTGCAATTAAAATCATCTCGTACAAATATATCTATTTCTGGTAAAGGAGAATCTAATTTATCATTTGACTAGCTGCCCCGGCCACGCATTGCAGTATAACACAACTTTTGAATGCAGTGAAAATATTTTCAATTCATAAAGAAAAAAACCTTTTACTCGTTTAATAATTTTATGTTAATAAAGCGCCATATATAATGTAATCTACATATATAAAATACGACGAGCAAAACTGTTTAACGTCTTTTTACTCCAATTAGCATGAAAGTTGGCATGTAAATGTATTTTTTCATGAAGAATGTTTATATGTTATCCACTTTGTTGCAAGTCGCAAGTTTTTTATATATTTTTCATATTTTTTTTAATAAGAAGTAAATTTTTTTTTGACTACTGTAAGTTTATTATGCTACACTACAAAAAGCTCATTGCTATCGAATTCATGTTTTAACAATAGATGGCGGGAATCTATATATCTTGTGGCAACCCAATTCACCGATCTCGCTCGCACACGATGAGTATGAGCAACTCTGGGCAAAGTATTTTGATTGGTATTGCTTAGATGGAATAAGGAGACGTGCTTGTAAAATGTAATGAAAAAGAAAGAATTAATAAATAAAACGCAATACACTCATAAAACAATAAAACGAATGATATAATTCCATATTGATGACCCCGAAAAGTAACACAAAAATTATCAAAACGACACCACCCAATGCTCGCTACAATCTACGCTCATTGAAGGCAAGAAAACTCATCTGGATGGACGCCGAAACAAACATGCCCGACAATATTCCTTCAAACGGGGTAGCGAACCAGATTATGGAGCTCCAACGGCAAATGGAGTCTTTGCAGACTAGGGCGTTGATGGCTCAAGCTGACACGACTACTGCCATTTGCCAAAATTCACAAGTGACAACCCCAATTTATGATTTGCTCCAGTTGAGCGTTCATTCCGCTCATTCAACAACGATGATGACAAATTTGATCATGTCATTGTCAATTTGAGTGCTGATGTGGTGTTCGAGGTAGAAGATTTAATGACTCGCCCTCCACTAGTAGACAGTATCAGGGCTTAAAAAGTCGAATGCACGAAAAATATGCAGAGTCTCTAGAATGAAAATTTCGGCAGTTGTTGCAAGGCGGAGACACAGCTGGTTTGGAACCTTCCGAGATATTGGCCCACATGCGGAGGTTCGCACCAGATCCGAGCAGTGAACACATTATTCGCTCTCTTTTTCTCACAGAGATGCCCCAGAATATCCGGCCATTTCTTACAGTATGGGAGGAAACGACCTGAACACCTCACAACCACTAGCCATTCATGAAAGACGCCTCCACATAACCGATCGTAAATCCCACATCCGTTTTTTCGTCGACTCCGGATCAGTGGTACCTTTCATACCTCGCTCGCTGGTTAAGCAGAACAATATAAAAAACGATTTAATACTATATGCGGCAAACCAGACGGTCATCTACACCTATGGTACTCATGTGGCATAGTTAAATATTGGACTCCGACGTTATTAAATGTGGCCTTTTATAGTAGCGGACGTCCAAATAGCCATCATCATTGGTGCATACCTGTTGTCTCATTTTCAACTGCTTATCAATATGAAAAACAAACAGCTAATCGACTCACTAACGGGACTAACAACAGCCGCGTATCTATGAACTTCAAAACACATGTCAGTTTCAACTGTTCAAGGAACATATAAGTTTCAAAGCCTCTTACACGAATTTTTCGATGTTACAATACTTGGAAGGAAGACCGCCGGACAACATGAGGATTGCCATTATATTGAAACCAGCGGCAGTCCTATTCCCGATCGACCTGATTAATTAAGGTATATGTCGTCCTTCGAAGAGCCCATGGGCCAGCCCGTTGCATATGGTCCTGACACAGTCAGCCAATTGGGTCGTTTTCTGGGTATTGTAAATTACTACCGTAGATGCATACCACAGTCGTCGCATGACCAGCGAAAAATTGATTGGACGACTGAACGTATCAATGCTTTCAATGCTTGTAAACATAGTGTGGCGGACGCAGCACTCTTGTCACATCCATCTCCAAATGCAAAACTGGCTTTGGTGTGCGATGCTTCTGATGTGGCTATCGGAGCCGTACTAGAGCAGCAAATCGACGACATGTGGCAACCACTTGTTTTTTTCTCTAAAAAGTTATGCAACGCGGAGAAAAACTACATTGCTTATGATCGGAAGCTATTGGCAATATTTGAAGCTGTTAAGTATTTTAAGCATTGTATCGAGGCACCGTTGTTCATTATTAAAACCGACTACAAGCCGCTGGTGTACGCTTTCAAGCAACGGCCTGAAATGGCATCACCCCGTCAACTACTACGATTTTGCATGTTAAAGGTGCATACAACATGGTCGCAGACACTTTTTTTAGACTCTGTGCAATCACCATGACAACAGCTATAAAATTAGAGCCTATTGAGGAGGCGCAAGCAATCGATGATGAATTAGCAGACCTGCTAAAAGGAACGACGTCTCTGAAGTTACAGAGGGTTCAATACGACAATAACTATTCACTCTACTGCGATGTTTCGACTGGATGTGTACGACCGTATGTACCCAATGCTTTACGAAGTCAAATCATTTCTTCTTTTCAAAGTTTATCGCACCCGAGTCTACCACTCGTTACGTCAATTGCGGCAAAAGTTTGTTTGGCCTTCTATGAACAAGGACGTTGTTGGCTGGTGCCGTAATTGCCTGCCATGTCAACGCGCGAAGATCAGCAGGCATAACCATCTGGTACCGGATAAAATTATCGTTCCCAACGGATTCGATCATGTACACTTGGATATCGTGGTTATGCCTTTGCAACAAAACTTTTGGTGTCTAACCATGATTGACCGTTTTACACGATGGCGAGAAGCTATTCCGATTACCAACATAAGTGCTGAAACCATTGCACAGGTTTTTTGGTCACAATGGATTTCAAAGTTCGGGACACCGAAAACCATTACTACTGATCAAGGCACGCAGTTCGAATCTGCTTTGTTTAAGAAATTAGCGAATTTCGTTGGTAGCAAACACATTCATACGACCAGTTATCATCCGCAGTCAAACGGTTTAGTTGAAAGGTGGCATCAATCGTTTAAAGCAGCACACCCCATGGCCTCAACTTCTTCCATCTGTGCTGTTAGGACTTCGAACTTGCTCTAAGCAAGATATACAAGCGTCTGCTGCCAAAATGCTGTATGGTGCTCCGATTCGTTTACCAAATGAATTTTACGATAACATGGATGCCGCAACATCTTCTGTAAATTTTATAACAAGTTTTCGTGAACATATGAGAAGAATTCGACCAACTCCAACCGCTCATCATATTAGCCCAAAACTATTTATGCTGAAAGGTATTGATACTTGCTCACATGTATTCATCAGCACAGATGCAGTCAAATGTCCCCTCGAACCTCCCTACACTGGGCCCTACAAGATTCTCCAAGGGCAGACCGACCGAGTGTATGAATTAGAGGTAGGCGGAAAAAAAGTTGCTATATCGGTGGATCGACTCAATCCAGCCTTTTTTGCAAACGATGACAAGGTCGAAGACGAGTCGAAGTGCAACATACCACGTACATATGAAAAGAAGTTCCGAGCTCGATTTTCAAATTCGTGACATCATCACTAGAGGGGGAGTACTGTGGCAACCCAATTCGGCGCTACCTGACATTAGTTGCTGGTTCACCGATCTCGCTCGCACACGATGAGTATGAGCAACTCTGGGCAAAGTATTTTGATTGGTATTGGTGCTTAGATGGAATAAGGAGACGTGCTTGTAAAATGTAATGAAAAAGAAAGAATTAACAAATAAAACGCAATACACTCATAAAGCAATAAAACGAATGGTATAATTCCATAATCTTATGGTAATCTACCATTCGATTATTATATTAAGAACATATATAAATCGCACACTAGCATCACGACGGGGCCACAGCAACACGCTCCGGGCTATACTAGTATAGTATAGTATAATTATAATAATAATATAATATAATATAATATAATATAATATAATATAATATAATATAATATAATATAATATAATATAATATAATATAATATAATATAATATAATATAATATAATATAATATAATATAATATAATATAATATAATATAATATAATATAATATAATATAATATAATATAATATAATATAATATAATATAATATAATATAATATAATATAATATAATATAATATAATATAATATAATATAATATAATATAATATAATATAATATAATATAATATAATATAATATAATATAATATAATATAATATAATATAATATAATATAATATAATATAATATAATATAATATAATATAATATAATATAATATAATATAATATAATATAATATAATATAATATAATATAATATAATATAATATAATATAATATAATATAATATAATATAATATAATATAATATAATATAATATAATATAATATAATATAATATAATATAATATAATATAATATAATATAATATAATATAATATAATATAATATAATATAATATAATATAATATAATATAATATAATATAATATAATATAATATAATATAATATAATATAATATAATATAATATAATATAATATAATATAATATAATATAATATAATATAATATAATATAATATAATATAATATAATATAATATAATATAATATAATATAATATAATATAATATAATATAATATAATATAATATAATATAATATAATATAATATAATATAATATAATATAATATAATATAATATAATATAATATAATATAATATAATATAATATAATATAATATAATATAATATAATATAATATAATATAATATAATATAATATAATATAATATAATATAATATAATATAATATAATATAATATAATATAATATAATATAATATAATATAATATAATATAATATAATATAATATAATATAATATAATATAATATAATATAATATAATATAATATAATATAATATAATATAATATAATATAATATAATATAATATAATATAATATAATATAATATAATATAATATAATATAATATAATATAATATAATATAATATAATATAATATAATATAATATAATATAATATAATATAATATAATATAATATAATATAATATAATATAATATAATATAATATAATATAATATAATATAATATAATATAATATAATATAATATAATATAATATAATAACCTCTTGCCACTCCTTGTCGGGTTTGGTCCTCCTGCCCTCTGCATTTTTCACGGTTTCTTTCTTATCATTCTCAACCTGCGGTGCCTTGGATGCACTTTGCCCTTCATTCAGAGAGGGCTGCTTTTTCACCCCGTTATTGTTTTCTCCTGGCTGCTGCTCAGGTTGCATGGCCTTCGTAGGATGAACTTGCACCCGTTGGAGAGGTGGGAATTCCGTTTTGTCACAGTGACGCTTTGGAGTTGGTTCACCCAACTCGACATGGGAGCGCTTGCTTCACACAAGCCCAGCGTTGTCCCTCGTATTCTCCACTGCAGCAGTTCCGCAGTCATCAGCTATATCCTGTGCTGCCATCAGATACAGTCGGCTGATCCTACCGATTGCATCCATCATAAGGTGATGGCTCGTTCTTCGTTTCCTATTGCCCATCATTGCGACCAACTCGTTTATTTTGCATCCGAGCTGTTTAAAGGGATCGAGTCCACGGGGCCCGCTTTCTCACCCTCCATAGCCGCCGGTACTAGGTTTCCTACACCTTGCTCCGTAACAACCATATTCTCTTCCACTTCCATATTTGTTTTTCTGTCTGGGATCCTACCCATAACCTGGATTTTTTCGCATTCTCGCATCAGCTAACCATCAGCTAATCTGGCGGATGTCAGTTCTACTGACTAAAAAGACCCCTATTTCCTCGAAACCTTTTAATCCCTACGGAACTACCAAAGCATTACTTCGTAAGGAGGGAAGATTGCCCTTATCTGGGCGCCATTAAACGCTCATACATTCGAGCTTGACGAAAGATATTCGCTATTTCGATAGCGAAAAATTCCCACTCTTCCGAGGAAACTATTATATCATACGCCTTACGATCTCCTGTGAATTGCAAGGAGATCCAAGGCGATCGTACATCCTGATTCGCTGTGCTTCAAACCGAGGACACTAATGAGCGAGGTGCTCTGGATCTTCTACAATGTTCAGGCAGAGGCCACAATACGGATCCTCGGCATATGCAAATCTGTGCAGGTATTGCCTGAAACACCCCTGGCCAGTAGCGAATTGGGTAAATTCAAAACTAACGTCTCCGCTGATCCTCTTTAGCCAATCCGCTATATTGGGGATAAGGTTATGAATCCTTCGTGGCTTTGTACTGTTCCATCTGTGCTGCCATATGTTTAAGTATCTGCACCTGATCTCCAAACTTCTATTTCTATGGGAAGTTGTTCGGGCTAGGTATATATCCCTTGCAGCCAAGGCTTCCAAGTCTCAGGTTCGCAACTCTGTGTGCACTCTTTATTCCTCGCAAGTATGACTTAGTTGCGAGAGCCTCAGCCCAAATCGGAACCGCACAAAGCAGTATAGATTTACTCACCGAACCTAGTAAAACCCGTATTTGCTGTCTGGGTCCACCTAGGTTTGGGAGAATCCTCGCAAATTTTTGTGTAGTGGCAGCTGCTTTTTTGGCTGACTCGATTAGATGATACTTAAAACACAGACGGTGGTCCAGAAGTACTCTCAGGCATCTTGTGAAAACCTCGCAAAACACGTGAGGTTTCGCACCTATGGCTCTTTTAAGAACAGCATTAGAGATGTTATCCAAATCTGGCGACTTGCTCAACTTAGCCTTTTGCGATGCAGCTTCTAGCTCCAATCTGCTGACGAGAGGTATATCATCATCAACAACCACAAGTGGTCGAAGTAACCTCAACAGTCCCTAGTCGGGAAGAGGCTGGCAACTATCTTGTCCATAAGAGCAACGGATGAAGGAATGTTAGAGAGGCCCTTGTATCTGCGCATTATACTTTTATAATATATATTTTATAAGCGCTGCATCCCGCTTGCTCTTACAGATCTCCTTGCTGAGTTGAGTCTTCTTTCGCCTGAGTTCCTCGTGGAGAAGAAGGGTTTCACGAGATTCAGCTTTCCTTCTTCTGCTGCGTTGGCATCTTCTACGAAGTTGGATGCACTGCGAGCGGAGTTCTGCAATCTCTTCCGACCACCAGAAGTTGGGTTTCCTGCCATTGCTTCTTGCATTCCTAGGCATGGAGGCATCACATATCCTTGATAGGCCTTGCATAAGCCCCCGGGATTGCTAACTTGCACTACCAGTTGCCATCTCTAACTCGGCGACGAACAGGTCCAAGGTTTCATTATCTATCTTCCAAGTCTTCCAGGCGACACTCACCCGTTTCCGCAATCTTGACATAGTGAACCGAACCGGCGGGGTAATGTAAAACTATATTGCAAGGTGGTCACTATGGGTGTAGGCACTTGCAACGTCCCATTTGATCGCACTTGCAATCGAAGTACTAAAGAATGTAAATGCAATTGCCGAGCTACCTCTTTCATTGTCAAATGTGATTGCATTATTTCGGTTGAGTAGGACCACGTTTAGAGAAGCAAAAGCCTCTATCAAAGCTCGTCCACGCCTATTGGTGTTATGGCAACCCTATTCCACTGCCCAAGCATTAAAATCCCCACCAATTATGAGTGGGGATTTATCCCTCGCAGCACGAAAGTCTTCGAAGGAATCCTGGGAAGCGTTATGGGATGCATAGCACCTGAAAAAATGGATGCCACGTATTTTTGCAAAGGTAGAGCCATTATGCAAACAAGGATCTCTCTGTTCGAGAGCAGTGTCGCCTTGCACCCAGATAGCCGCTTTTCCACCGGCATCCTGCTTCAAGATGTTAGTAGTGTCCTTTGCCTTTGAGGTACTTAATCATGGTTAGCTTTTAGATCCCGTAAGGTCTTCTTAAAAGCTTCACACTTATAACTCTCAGACATATGTGAGTTATTTCCATCCAGGCAAAGAACTCATTTAGCTTTCTATTGGCAGGTTTCTGCGATGTGTCCTTCTGCTCCGCACCTAAGCCATAGCTTTGAATGATCCACACTGCTTCTACATCCTCTGGCAATGTGACTGTACTCTAAGCACTTGAAGCATGTTGAAGGGCTTATGTGCTGCCTCAAGCGACATCGAACCCAACCCACTTTAATAGATCCCACTATAGCAGGGATTCCGCCTGGTTCGCTGGTACACTTATTGTTGCTGTCTTTGTGCAATCCCCTGCAAGCCTCAATTCCTTATTGGTTATACAGGTGGCCTGGATGACAGGGAATTGTTCGATAATGGCTTCTATTAAATCCTCTGCTTCTTTGTCTTCAACAAGGTCCCGGCAGTCAATAACTGCTAACTGCGAGAGAGCTCTCACCGTTGCACAGAGTTCTCAATACAACAACAACAACAAATTTCGTTCATTTTTCCAATTGTTGTTGTCATCAGAACAAAGTGTTCTCGAGAACACCGCAGTTTTTGCATTATGCTTTGTCCGTTGGTTGTACTTGGTCACGTAAGAATTAACCAATAGGAAGCGGCTATCTGGTACTGTTAGGAACGGTTGTCTTAGCGTAGGCATTGGCTTAGGCAAAGTTTTGTAAGATTAAGTGTAGTTAGTCTGAATAGAGAGTTTGACTCACTATAAAGCATATAGTGCTGACTAATAAAAATAAAATTAAGAAAAAAACTGAAGAAAAAGTTTTAATTAGCGACCGAGCAGGGACCCGCAATTGCATGTAGTAAAGTAAAAAAAAGTGTTATAGTGGCAAAATAATTAATATAAAAGAAACAATTAATTAAACAATAAATTAAACAATTAATATAAAGAAAATAATAATTAAACAAATAACTTAAAAAAAGCACTTAGAAAAAAGCATACGCTTCAGCGCGCACTATGTTTCTACCCTAACAGCCAAAAGCAAAGCAGACAGAAGTAAAAGCAGCAGACAGTAGAGCAGAGGAGACACAGGACGTAGTGACAGTGGTACCATTTCTAAAAAGATAAGTTAAAGAATTTTTTCCTTTAAAATTGAAAAGACAAAAACAAGAAAAAAAAAGAAATTAAGATATAAAGAAAAAAATTCGGGGCAGGTAGTATCGCTACACTACCGTTATTGTTTTTGTGTAAAAACGTTTTTCATGAACCAAAAGTCGAAAATCCAATTTTTTTCGATATTAATCGAATATATAGTCAATTATACAGTAATTAGTAAACTGTAGAAATTAGTAGTAGTTCAATTGTCGGATATCGATTCTGTCCATAACATGTACGTATCAACCAAGTCAACTTTTGTAAAACATATATTTTTGTTAATTCTTTGTGCGTCAATATGAAATCAATTTTCTTCAATTTTTAAAGTGTTGCGCAATATACTACAAAGTTTGTTTTGCATAAATGAAAGTAAAGATATTAAAATCAATTATACCAAGAATAAGAAATTCAAACAGACATCCTTTGATTCAGAATGTTGAAACCAATTTAAAAAAGAAAATGTTAATTGGCTGTCAGGCGTAATTTAATTATTTAAATTTATAACATTTAACTTTAACTGTGAGCTATCTGTGCTCATCAACGTGGTAGGTATGGCTGGTATGTTTGCCCGAGTTTTGTGTAGGTGTATAGTATATTGTATTGTTAACCCGTTGTTGTCTCTACAACAGATCTTGGATTGTCCGTCAATTTTATCACCCTTGCTGGATTCCACACTCGATGCGTCGTTTGCATACAGACTTTATACCTTTTTTGGTTTTACCGTAACTCGCGAAGTTCATTTGTTACTCCATTTACAACCGCTGGCTTCAATAGTTCTATGCTACTTGGCATGATTGTCCTGGTTCGTCAACTAAACAGCCTTTGACATTCCGATCCCAATATTTCGTTCCTCGGTGTGTTTCGTAGCAGTAATATTGCCAAGTAGGGGTCCGAACCATCTTGGTAACATCTTTTAAGCAGGTTTTTTACCGTCTGTACGTTTCTCTCCGCAAATCCGTACGATCGAGGATAATGCGGTAATGAGATCCGGTGTTTGAACCGCCACTTTTCAGAGAACTCCTTGAACGTTCTGCTCGTATATTGAGTTCCACTATCGGATTCAAACACCTCTGGGATTCCGTGCACTGAGAACCATTGTCTCAAACAAAGAACAACCTCTGCTGACGTGGCTGTCTTTAATTTCCGAACATCCAAAAATCCGGAGTAATGATCAGCAATAAGGAGGAAATCCTCTCCCCTGAATTTAAACAAGTCGGATGCTACGATTTGGAACGGTAGTTCCGGTACGTCGCGCAGTATCAACGGCTCTTTTTGATTTGCGCGTTCATTTTGCTCGCAGATAGCACAGCTTTTAACATAATTGTAAACTTCCGATGACAATCCAACCCAAAATAGTGACTGTATAAGTCATTTTAGTGTTGTCGAAATACCACAGTGACCAGCATATACTTCTGCAACGATAGAACTTGTTAATATTTTTGGAACAATTATTTGATTACCTTTTAGGAGCAGTCCATTCTCATATGTGATTTCGTGTCGGAATGGTTCATATTTTTTAATGATTTTTGGAGTGTCCTCAGGCCAGAACCCTCTTTGACAGTCCAATTTCGTAAAAAATTTACTCCCACTCGTTTTGGCAGCTATTTCTTCAACTGTCTTCATTGGGTAATGGCGGCGCTTAATATTTTTATTCAGCTCTGTTGGATCCATACATACTCTTAGCTTGCCCTTGTTGACCACCATCATTGGGCTGACTACTGATGTTGGCTCAGATTATATATAACCCGCATTGCCTCTCGACCGATCACTGCTTTTTTTGCCACTTTAGACATCTATCTATCTATCTACTATATATATCATTCTAGCGCCCGTAATTTTTAACTGATTTGAAAGCGGTCCACTGGTGTATTGTAGCAAGTTTTCTGTAACATACGAGTATAACGTTTATTTCAGCGCATGCATATTAGTTAAGGATCGTTTTGGCGCACTAGTAACATGTCGAGCATGGGACAGACAGGCAGATGGATATGGCTAGATCAACTCGCCTCGTCGCGCTGATCAAGAATCTATATATGCTTTATGAGGTCTCCGATGTAATTTCCTATGTGTTACAAACCTCATGATAAACTTATAATACTATTCACTGCGTGAAGAGAATAAAATTACAACAATAATAACAACAACACAAAATTCAAGAAGCACCAAAGCAGAAATAAGGAAACACACTGACTTTCTCTTGCCTCGCTCTCAGTGAACATTATTTACAGAAATAACATAAATAATAACAAACTGCTTTAAGTTATAGGCAATTTACATTGGGCAGAACATGATGAGTTCTGGTTTAGTTTTTTAAATGATGAATACTGCATGTACATACATTACTTAAACTAATTTGGTACATTCCTGTCAAACATATTACACAGCACATGAGTGGCATTTAGCCTTTGCATTAGATGTTTATGCTTGATAACTAGCTTATGATTAAACTATCTGCTAACTGGTTTAGTTTTTACATTTTTTGTTTTGGTTATACATACAAATTAAACGTTATGGCTAATTATGAGAAATTAAAATAGAAATTGTGTGAAAAATACATCATTCGCAGCGTATAAAAATAATTGTCGCAGCTTCCTTTTTCATTCCTGCTAAATATTTTTTAATTAAAAAAAAAAAAATCCAATTTAAAATTTTCTTCAAATTGTTCAGCTGTTTCTCTTCGAGAATGGCAAAAAAAAATGGACATGACCAAGAACTTGGCAGCACTGCCGCAGAGTGAGCAGCAATAAAAGTAAGTTTTGGCTGAGTTCAAGCAGAATACAGAGTTCTCTATACAACAACAACAACAAATTTCGTTCATTTTTCCAATTGTTGTTGTCATCAGAACAAAGTGTTCTCGAGAACACCGCAGTTTTTGCATTATGCTTTGTCCGTTGGTTGTACTTGGTCACGTAAGAATTAACCAATAGGAAGCGGCTATCTGGTACTGTTAGGAACGGTTGTCTTAGCGTAGGCATTGGCTTAGGCAAAGTTTTGTAAGATTAAGTGTAGTTAGTCTGAATAGAGAGTTTGACTCACTATAAAGCATATAGTGCTGACTAATAAAAATAAAATTAAGAAAAAAACTGAAGAAAAAGTTTTAATTAGCGACCGAGCAGGGACCCGCAATTGCATGTAGTAAAGTAAAAAAAAGTGTTATAGTGGCAAAATAATTAATATAAAAGAAACAATTAATTAAACAATAAATTAAACAATTAATATAAAGAAAATAATAATTAAACAAATAACTTAAAAAAAGCACTTAGAAAAAAGCATACGCTTCAGCGCGCACTATGTTTCTACCCTAACAGCCAAAAGCAAAGCAGACAGAAGTAAAAGCAGCAGACAGTAGAGCAGAGGAGACACAGGACGTAGTGACAGTGGTACCATTTCTAAAAAGATAAGTTAAAGAATTTTTTCCTTTAAAATTGAAAAGACAAAAACAAGAAAAAAAAAGAAATTAAGATATAAAGAAAAAAATTCGGGGCAGGTAGTATCGCTACACTACCGTTATTGTTTTTGTGTAAAAACGTTTTTCATGAACCAAAAGTCGAAAATCCAATTTTTTTCGATATTAATCGAATATATAGTCAATTATACATTAATTAGTAAACTGTAGAAATTAGTAGTAGTTCAATTGTCGGATATCGATTCTGTCCATAACATGTACGTATCAACCAAGTCAACTTTTGTAAAACATATATTTTTGTTAATTCTTTGTGCGTCAATATGAAATCAATTTTCTTCAATTTTTAAAGTGTTGCGCAATATACTACAAAGTTTGTTTTGCATAAATGAAAGTAAAGATATTAAAATCAATTATACCAAGAATAAGAAATTCAAACAGACATCCTTTGATTCAGAATGTTGAAACCAATTTAAAAAAGAAAATGTTAATTGGCTGTCAGGCGTAATTTAATTATTTAAATTTATAACATTTAACTTTAACTGTGAGCTATCTGTGCTCATCAACGTGGTAGGTATGGCTGGTATGTTTGCCCGAGTTTTGTGTAGGTGTATAGTATATTGTATTGTTAACCCGTTGTTGTCTCTACAACAGATCTTGGATTGTCCGTCAATTTTATCACCCTTGCTGGATTCCACACTCGATGCGTCGTTTGCATACAGACTTTATACCTTTTTTGGTTTTACCGTAACTCGCGAAGTTCATTTGTTACTCCATTTACAACCGCTGGCTTCAATAGTTCTATGCTACTTGGCATGATTGTCCTGGTTCGTCAACTAAACAGCCTTTGACATTCCGATCCCAATATTTCGTTCCTCGGTGTGTTTCGTAGCAGTAATATTGCCAAGTAGGGGTCCGAACCATCTTGGTAACATCTTTTAAGCAGGTTTTTTACCGTCTGTACGTTTCTCTCCGCAAATCCGTACGATCGAGGATAATGCGGTAATGAGATCCGGTGTTTGAACCGCCACTTTTCAGAGAACTCCTTGAACGTTCTGCTCGTATATTGAGTTCCACTATCGGATTCAAACACCTCTGGGATTCCGTGCACTGAGAACCATTGTCTCAAACAAAGAACAACCTCTGCTGACGTGGCTGTCTTTAATTTCCGAACATCCAAAAATCCGGAGTAATGATCAGCAATAAGGAGGAAATCCTCTCCCCTGAATTTAAACAAGTCGGATGCTACGATTTGGAACGGTAGTTCCGGTACGTCGCGCAGTATCAACGGCTCTTTTTGATTTGCGCGTTCATTTTGCTCGCAGATAGCACAGCTTTTAACATAATTGTAAACTTCCGATGACAATCCAACCCAAAATAGTGACTGTATAAGTCATTTTAGTGTTGTCGAAATACCACAGTGACCAGCATATACTTCTGCAACGATAGAACTTGTTAATATTTTTGGAACAATTATTTGATTACCTTTTAGGAGCAGTCCATTCTCATATGTGATTTCGTGTCGGAATGGTTCATATTTTTTAATGATTTTTGGAGTGTCCTCAGGCCAGAACCCTCTTTGACAGTCCAATTTCGTAAAAAATTTACTCCCACTCGTTTTGGCAGCTATTTCTTCAACTGTCTTCATTGGGTAATGGCGACGCTTAATATTTTTATTCAGCTCTGTTGGATCCATACATACTCTTAGCTTGCCCTTGTTGACCACCATCATTGGGCTGACTACTGATGTTGGCTCAGGTTATGTATAACCCGCATTGCCTCTCGACCGATCACTGCTTTTTTTGCCACTTTAGACATCTATCTATCTATCTACTATATATATCATTCTAGCGCCCGTAATTTTTAACTGATTTGAAAGCGGTCCACTGGTGTATTGTAGCAAGTTTTCTGTAACATACGAGTATAACGTTTATTTCATCAAAATTAACTTATAAAATCGTTAAAAATTAGTGGATCAAAATTTGCATATAAAGCTTAGAGACATATTTTCAAATCAATCAAGTAGTCTTTGAATTCTGAGTCACAACAAAATAAAATTAATATCATTTCTTTTTTTAAATGTAGATAATTACAGTAAATTGCGATTAGACTAAAAAAAAACCTTAAAAAAATGCTTGGATATATTTCCATACAGCGAAAAATGGCCTTGAACAAACTAAGTTTCACAACAAAGCGGGGCACAGCTAGTAAAGTATATAAATTCTTGATCAGCGCGACGAGACGATTTGATCTAGCTATATCCATCTGCCTGTCTGTCCCATGCTCGACATGTTACTAGTGCGCCAAAACGATCCTTAACTAATATGCATGGCGTAACGAGAAGCACATCATCAGAATGAAGATCTAGGATGACAAGAGAGCTCGATGGCGAAGGAGTAATTGCAACCGATGTGCTAGAAGCAGCTTCTGGCCTTTGAGAGCTAGTTTCTATATTGGAAATAGTAATAGGAGCTTCGGATGAAGACGGCAATGAAATGCAGTAATGAGTGATATCTTAAGCCGCATGTTCTGCAGGATCCAGACTTGCAGGCATTCACTCAATAGCCTTTCATTAAGCATTTCAAACAGAGACCAAGCTTCATAGCTTCTTTCCAACGGATGTTAGGAGAAAGATTAGTGAAAAGAGGGCAAATGTATATAGCATGCATCAAGTTGCCACAAAAAACGCAACCAGCAGTATTAGAACTAGCCACTACAAATGACACTCTATTTGTATTATGATTTTCGGTATGCCTGCTTACCACGATAAGCTGGGAATACGAAGCCATTAAGTGTTCTACATTTCCTCTGGTTCGACATCGATCTTCCAAGAAAGATGAAAATGATTCTACTAGCAGACTGTGCTTCTTCCCAACGCGTTTGAGTAGCACTGTCCACTTTCTGCAACATAAAGTAAATCAAAACGAAATCAGATATCTGCTCCTGTGGTCCAATGGATTGCAGAGCACGCATATGCTCATTAAAATTTCAGCATATGTTCGAACAGGTCCTTGGTAGATTCGGCCACAGATTCCTAGCAGGAGGTGACTTTAACGCCAAAAACACTTAGTGGGGCTCTCGGCTTTGCAACCCAAAAGGAGTTAGCCTCTTCAAATGTTTACAAAGCCTGAGCATCATCAGCCATTCATCAGGGGAATGAACCTACTGGCCCACTGAAGATCCCTGACATTCTGTACATTACCTTGACTAAGGGCATAGGGCACCCAAACAAAGTCATCGCGGAGAACCGTCTGGATCTCTGCATGGACCATTGTGCAATGTTCCAGTGAATATTGTAAGCAGACCACCTAAAAGTGTTAGGAAATCCACAAATATGGATTGAGCGAGCAGTCTATCCAAACATCCAACTCAACTCCGGTAAAGATATTAAAGAAGCTGTAGAGTTACATACATACATACCCAAGCGAAATCTGCATCTTTGTTCTGCGGAGATTGCCAACATGGTTCGTGTGAAAAGGAGACTCAGAAGAGTGTGGCACATATCCAGAATCCGACGAAAAAAAACGCTCTAAACCGAGCGGCTAAAGAATTAAAAACTCTACTTTCGGAGTCAAGAAATAATGCTATCAGCGAATTCCTTGCCGAAGCTGAGCCAGGGAGTGCCGAGCATAATCTCTCTTAAATAAACAAAGAGGAAAGCGCCCATACAGCGTTCTAATGGTTCCTGGTGCAGATCAAGTGAAGAAAAAGCGCAGGAATTCGCCAAATATCTGGAAGCAACCTTCAATCCCTCAAGACTTCATCAATGTGGCTTGTCAGATGGACTTGCCAATTCGCCCAGTGGAGGTTCCTTAGGTTATCGAAGAGGTCAGATGCCTGAAGAAGACTAAATCTACTGGATACGATAGGATCAACGTATGCGCTATCCAAGCCTTACCCCACAACGCTCTTCTGTACTTAACAGCGATTTACAATGGCTCAGCCGCTTCCCAGCCCAGTGGAAGTGTGTTGAGATGATTTTGATAGCCAAGCCTGGAAAACCTTGGCACAAACCTTACTTCTATTGTCCGATTAGTTTACTGGCAACGGACCTTTCTTTTTACTAAACGCAGTACATTTGTCGGAATCAGACGAATCGGACCACTAGGGGGGTACCCCCCTACATAACGAGATCCAAATGAAAGTTCTTATTAGAAAAACTTTTTTGTTTTTTGACTTAAAATTTAGACACTAAAAGTGTCTGATCCATATCCACCAACCTTATAAATTAAATCAAGACCCTCGGACCACTAGCTGGGGCGTGGAGAGTAGCCAAAGTTAGTGTTTTTTATATTTATACTCTTCACGCAATGAATGGTATTATAAGTTTGTCATGAAGTCTGTAACACACAGAATGAAACATCGGAGACCGAATAAAGTATATATTCTTAATCAGAGTGACGAGAAGAGTTTGTATAACCACGTCCGTCTGTCCGTCTGTATGGATGAAAACTAGTCTCTCAGTTTTTGAGCTAAATAGCTGAGTTTTATTTTTACCATTCGCAGTACATTTGTCGGCCGAATCAGACAACTAGGGGGTACCCCCCATACAAGCCGGGATCCAAATGAAAGTTCTTATTAAAAAAACTTTTTGATTTTTTGTACTATCGACTTAAAATTTTGACACTATCTAATTGTAATTTAAAATTTGCTTTGCTTAATACTTCAAAAACTTTCTTTAGTGATGCTAAGTATATGGGCAAGTCCCAGAAACGGTCCAACAACCAACAATTTTTGAAGTTAATCAAACTTTATTTTTTTTAATGGAACATTAGACAAGATATAAAATATTATAAATATAAAAAAAAATTGTATTTCGTTGATCATTAATACAAAAATTACTACCAGATCCTACCCTACCTCTGATCTCTGAATGTTATACAATAAATTTACATTTTTTAGGTGTTCATATCATTACTTTAGTGTTAACATAGATGGTCCGATCGAAAGCTATATTTTTATTCATTCAATTCTCTTCAATTGTAGTGCAATTTTTTAATTTTACTACAATATTTTGGCAAGATTGAAGTTAGGTATGAAATGTCATGTCCATGCGTTGTAGCGTGAGTCACGGAAAATAAGGTTTTTAGGGTTCCGTACCCATAGGGAGCTAACGGGACCCTATTACTAAGTTGACACTGTCCGTCCGTCCGTCTCCTAATGTATCTCATGAACTGTAATAGGTAGAGAGATACATTATTGCATATTAATTTCTGAAGCGTGCGTTACGATTTGAGTTCTCCCAAAAATTACAAAAATCATCTGCCATTGTTATTTTGTTATCTTATCACTTTGCTTCTTATCTCCATTCTTCGCCTACACCAATGAGCAAAGCAACAACTCTTTCGTATACAGATTGGCGACCGTTACCTTAAACAACATATAATTATATGTTGTCTAGCTTTTGATTTCGTTTCAATCATCTGCAATTGTCTTTGAGAATCGTGTTTGGAAATTTTGAGTACTATACCGCATTTTAAAGAAGAATTTAATGTGAGCAACTTTGAATGGAATTTTTTTGCAATTGCTCACGGAAACGGTGCAGTAGACGGAATTGGAGCTGTTGTGAAAAGAAAAATTTGGCAGATGGTTAAAGCTCAAAATCTTATTCTTAATTACGACCACGACTTTTTTAAATTGGCAAAAATGCATATTAATGGCATTTATATTATATATATAGGCAGTAGATATATAAAAAATACAACTGGTTATTTTTCGGAGAGATGGGCTGACATAAAGAGCAATTCCGAAATTAAATGCAACTATTACTTTTCATCATGTAATGAAAATGTGCTCGAAATAGCACTAACGGCAGACTCATCAAAATATAAAATTCATTTATAAACATAGATTCATTTATAAAATCATTTATAAACATGAAATTTGTACTAAGAAATGTTATTAAAAAATAATATAAATTGTTTTGTTGAAATAAATACAATTGTGTTTATTTATATGCTACTTTACAAAATGTAACGTGCGTCACGTAGCGTGCGTCACAAAGGGTTCACAGGCTTTTGATAAAAAACGACAAAATTTTTTGGCTGCAAATAAGTTATTTTAGAATTATCTTATATTCATCTTTCTTTTAGGTATTAGATTTTGTGTGCTTTATTATAAAAATTACGAAAACACACTTCCACTTTTTGTAGCGCGCGTCACAAAACTTTGTTATCAAATACTTCGTAACAAATACCTGTTACAAAACTATATTTTATGCCATTCGAAAGTACACTTAAATCCTACTAAACACTATGTATAAGTTGAAGGTATCTATTTTAAAATAACAAAAAAAAAAAAATATATTTCAATCCGAAAACGCGTACTAGCGTTCGTCACGAAGTATTTGCCCATATGTTCTTCTAATGATGTATAATATACGATTGTATTACATTCTACATTCTTTCGTGGCTTCGATTTCTTCAAACTTATTTTTTTTTGTTTTTGTTTTAACTAGCAAATCAACTTCAACTACATACCATTAGATACCCACTTCATACAGCATAAATCTTTCTCTGCGACTCTCAGACCTCAGACACACCACTAAATGCACCACACGCCATGATCAAAGCAGATGTTCTACAAATGTGCTTGCATCTTAATAAATGCAACTCACCTTATATTATATTAACATTACCGCCTCTTTAAACGGCTTTTTTAATACGGCCTCTTTCAATGGCTTCTTCCATTTCAATTACACTCACTGGTGCCCACATTATTGTCTCTTTTAACGTTTTTTTGGTTTTCGATACACTCACTAATGTCCATATTATCGTCTGTTTCAACGATTTCATTATTACATCAGTCAGATGTGCTTGTACTTTCATCGTTCATATCTAACGCAACGGGTACCTGGTCAGCTGGAATCTTTCTCAAATGATCATATGAATACTTATAGACTCGTTTATTATTCAATGAACGTAACACGTATCGATCACCATCAAGAATCTCAGCCACTAAGAATGACCCCTTAAACTTTGGATCAAGCTCAGTTTGGTGTCTCTCTTCATTTTTATACTCTTCACGGGAGTGAATGGTATTATAAGTTTGTCATGAAGTTTGTAACACACAAAAGGAGACATCGCAGACCACATAAAGTATATATATTTGTGATCAGCTCGATGAGACGAGTTGATTTAGCCATGTCTGTCTGTTCGCACTCCTAGTCCTTCAGTTTTTGAGCAAGATATATGGAATTTTGTACATAGGTTTCTTTTAACCAAACGCTGATCGGAAATCAGCCGAATCGGACCACTAGGGGGGTACCTCTAATACAAACCCCCTTTTTATACTCTTCACGCGGTGAATAGTATTATAAGTTTGTCATGAAGTTTGTAACACACTGAAGGAGACATCGCTGATCACATAAAGTATCTATATTTGTGATCAGCTCGATGAGACGAGTTGATTTAGCCATGTCCGTCTGTCCAACATAGAGATTTGAAATATTGTACATAGGTTTCTTTTTACCAAATGCCGATCAAGTTCGTGAATCAGCCGAATCGGACCACCAGGGGGTACCTCTCATACAAACAAATTTTAAATTAATGTTCCTATTAGAAAAAGTTTTTTGTTTTTTGACTTATTGAACTGAAACTTGGACAGTTTCTGACTCAAATTTACCAGCCATGAAAAATTCAGATTTCTCAGACTACTAGGAGGGTGCCTATCATATTCCTAGCATGAGCTCTCACATTTGCCAAATCAAATTCTATTTAAGTATCGCTAGGTGAGTCTCATGGCCTTTACGCAATTTTCAGCATCATGTTCAGCCTAGGTAAAGATGTGGCAACCAGCCCATGTGGGATCCTTGGTTAGGGCTAACGAGAGAGGGAGCTTTGGTGAAGCTACTCTGACATATTCGGTTTAAGGGTTCACCAAAGTGTGCAAGGCCAATGTGGGGTTTTGCACATTAGGTACGGTGGCGGAAGAGTACTATAGGTACCAACGGCAGCGTCCACATCTCCGAAGTGGGACACCACCAACCAACAACAGAACTCCCTAGTTTAGGGTGGTGCGCTAGGCTTGGAACCCGCCACATAAAAAATCTTCCAATGGAAAGAATCAAAAGAGACTCGATGACAACCACGGTTACGCTATAAGGACAACAATTTGAGGATTTGCACCTGGAATGTTAGAACACTCTACAGATCGAGTACAGTTATCCAGCTGGTGAATGTCCTTAGCAAACATAAGGCTGACAACACCGCACTCCAGGAAATGCGGTGGACGGGGCAGGGATGATCACAAAAAGCTACCTGCGACATCTACTACAGCTGCCATGCAACGAATCACGAATTCGGAGTTGGATTTATGGTAAGCCAGAGAATGCGACACAAGTGGACGAACGACGTTTTTTGGCCCAATACTCGGAAAATTCAGCCTCCACGACTTCGGCGCGGAGCGGAACTTACTAAATAGCACCAGATTCCAGCATTGAAACATCCACAAACCCACTTGGCTATCTCCTGCTCAATCGACGCGTTGAACCTGTTTTTGTCGTTTTCCTAGTGCAAATAAATTATTAAAAATCGGTTGACATTGTCGTGTTGAATAGTTGCGGTGAGCCCGGCTTTGTGTGTTTTTAAGTTTTGGTGCGCAAATTCAACTTTAAATTAAACAAAAGAAAATTTTTCCATGAACCGTTTGGTGTGATCAGTGCCTCTCTGGCTGTTGATTTCCTGACCAATCAGTAATAGGAGTGACTAAACCAGCAGGTGAGGTAACATACATTCTATTCACCCAAGGTGAAAAAGTGTGTACAGGGTGCACCAACTGGCAGGGCTGGCAAGTAGTACTTTTGACAATGCTGCCAGGGCGCATTATTTTTTACGATATATTATAATATATCGTAAATCTATATTATCATTTTGACGTACTTATATTTATTATATATGGATATATAAATTTATGTATTTATTATATATAAATATAAAATTTTTGATTTTGATATACACTATATTACCTGACTTGACTGGTTTAGACTAAATTTATTTCATTTTCTTTACCGACCTATTCTAGTTGTTTTTGCGTTGACACCTCATATAAAGTTAGCTTTTATCATTTTTGTGATTCTCGCACAAGTTGAAAGCTGCGCTGTTAAACAAGCTTTTTTTAACACCAGTCTGTAAAGTGTATGTTACCAGTCAATAAACTTTAATTTATGCAGGCTTGTCAACTTAGCAGAAAATGAAAATATGTTGAAAATATGAAATATTTTATAAAAAAAAACAAAAATGAAAGCAGGTGTTTTTTAGGGGTTCTCCGAGTAATTATGACTATTTCCTTTTTTTTCTGAATTTGATTTTTTCCGCTAAGTTGGCAGCTCATAATTATTGTTTGCTTATGATTGCTATGTTTGCAAATGCTTCTTCTTTACTGTGCTAAAATGGAAAACAAAAACGTGCTGAAGTAAGTATTTGTAATTATTATTATTAATAAACTTATTTACAAATTGTTTTATATATTTTGTAGGAGAAATAGATCTCAACGGGCTACGTAAGAACAACTGCAATATTATGTGTCATTCTACAAGGAGCACCCAAAATTACAAGTAGGGAAAAATTCTCCGGTGGCACCACGCGTCATACAAAATTTGTGGGACCAATTGGCCACAGATTTGAATGGCATAAGAGGACCCACACGCACTGCAAAAAATGACTGGTGGAGGACCACACATGAAGGCACCAAGTAGATTCGAGGAGCAGGCATTGCATATATTTTGTCCCTTTAGCATTGAATAGATGCACTACTAACTATGCCCTACACGATCCTTTCCGAGTTTTATGCACGTCATATGATAAATTCTATCACGTTCTCTCATCCCGAGATATCGCCATCATCGATTAATACCACCGTCATTCGCTGCCTACGGGACTCCTGATCATACTGCAGGCTGGATGAACTGGATGTCGCTGATTTGGGTCACCTTCACCATCTGCATTATTGTAGTTTATTAATTCATATGTCTCTGACCACACATAGCTTTGAGTAGGGGCATAGCTCGCTACTATTTGCAAATAAATTTCCCCCATCTGGTCAGAGGCTGATATTTCATATTATCTTTATTTATTTATTTTCATGTTTTTTTTCCTATTTATTGTTTTTTTCTCTTTTTTTATTTTTTTGTTGTAATTAATTTATTTTAGTTGAAGTTTACTTCAATTTATATTTTTGTCTTATTTTTAAGTGGTAATTGTTACATTTATTTTTGTTTTTAAGCTGACAGTTACTTTGTCAATGCCATTTCAAATAAATAAATAAATTACTTCTGCTTGAAATACGATGCAATGGTCAGACGAGCGAAAGCTGAGCTTTAAGTATGGGTTGTTTGAGAAGATGCCGCAGCCGACTTTCTTCTCCAATTTGGAGCCATCAATGTCAATAGAATTAGGTTTTAGAACTTTATCGTCCAGCCAATCCTATCTACTGGGAATGTGGGTGGAGAATTTCCGGATAAGTAAGGTGTGGGGCATACATAGTCGACTACCCCAGGGGCAGATGGACCGAGTCCCAGAATGCTTGCATGGCCCTGTATGTGGCTAGTCCAGCGAGCTATGGTGCTAAGTCTAGTTGGCATCCAGTTGAGGATTGCAAACAGCGCTTTGGTGGAAGTGGTCCGAAGGGCCCCTGTTATCATAATGGCTGCTGTTCTCCTGACTTTGTCAAAAGGTTTTTGGTTGACTGCCTTGAGACAGGAAGGCCACCAGAAAACGGCTCCATATAGAAGGTTGGGCTACACCACGGCTGTATAGAGACAGGTAGCGATGCGGGGGTTAAGGCCCCAGAGAGAGCCCAAGGCTCTCTTACAGCAGTGTATAGCACACGAGGCTTTCCTTGACCTTTCCAGGATGTTTGCTTTCCAGCTGAGCTTGGAGTCAAGAATAAGACCTAGATACTTCGCACTAGGCTAATATTTAGGCGGACACCTCCGTGTTTAGGGGGGGGGGGGTGGGTTGTTGTTGGGTTTAGTCGGGAATTTTGTACTTCCTTGTGAAAAGTATGGTCTCAGTTTTCGAAGAGTTAACTGAGAGACCAAAGTCCCGACACCATTCTGAAACAATGCTAAGAGCATATGTTAATCTCTCTGATAGTGTGGAAGGAAACTTGCCAGATACTGCAATAGCAATGTCGTCGGCATAAGGTAAGGATAAGATACATCGGCATCCAGTTCGATCCAATTTACTTAGCAGCGAGTTAACTACCAAGCTCCAGACGAGAGGAGAGAGTACGCCACCTTGCAGCGTACCTCTGTGTACGGTGCTCGTATCGTTAACATTTGCCAAGAGAAGCAGTAATGGAACGAGATTTTAACAATCGTTCAATAAGAGTAATGATATTTGAGTCCAGGCTTAGGCCGGACAGAGTTGAGACTACCGCGTTAGGACATAAGTTGTTAAATGCATCTTCGATATCGAGGAACACGGACAACGTAAATTCCTTATGGGATAGTGATTTTTCCACCACCTCAATAAGAGAGTGTAGCGCAGTTTCCACAGACTTGCCATTAGTGTAGGCATGTTGTGAAATTGATAGAAAGTTCTGATCGATGGTGGTCCTAATATGGACATCTATAATTCTTTCAAAGGTTTTGAGAAGAAAGGAATTACGCTGTGGTGGGGAGGGAGAGTGGGGGAACCTATTGTTTGACCACATGTCCGTTAGTGTCAGTGTGCAAAGTTGTGTCGCTGTGAGTGCATCGGTTCGCTTGTGAGATTTTTTTTAGTAAAACAACTTTTTATATTTCAGCGAAAACGTAATGGCAGTTTGTCGAGAACAACTCGCGGCTGTGAAATTTTGTTTCCTATTGGGGAAATCGGCCGCGGAAACTATTGTAATGATTAAGACTGCTTATGGGGATGCTGCCCTAAGTAAAACCAGAGTTTACGATTTGTTTTCACGTTTTAAAAATGGAGAAATGTCTATTGAAAACTAACTTCGTTCAGGACGCCCCTCAACGTCAAGAACTGATGAAAACGTCGACAAAATCAATGCCCTCGTTCGTGAAGACCGTCGCCGAACCATTGATCAACTCTGTGAGATGTCGGTAATGTCATGGAGTTTAATTTAGAGAATTTTATCCGAAGATTTGCACATGAGAAGGGTTGTCTTCCATCATGACAACGCGCCAGCCCACACCGCCCTTTCCGTGAAGCAATTTTTGACCAAAAACGCCATAACACCGATTATCCACCCCCCATACTCACCGGATCTAGCCCCCTGTGACTTCTTTTTGTTCCCCAGACTCAAAAGGAATATGAAAGGAAAGCGTTTTTCCACTGTGGAGGAGGTGGAAGGCTTAAAAGACATCCCGATGAATGAATTTAATAACTGTTTTGAACAATGGAAGAATCGTTTGGAGAAGTGCGTTGTGGTCAATGGTGAATACTTTGAAGGTGATCAAAATTTGCTGTTAAAATATTAAGAAAGAAAGAAGTCATGACGAAATAATTTTTTTTGTGTCACCCGTCGTATAATCCTTGGGTTTGATGTGTGACACTTTCCTTGCTTTGAGAATAAAGACTACACGAGCTACACGCCACATGCTGGGAATGTAAGAGTATTGGAGGCATGCATTATAAATTTGCAGAAGCCACGGTGTGACGATGTTAAAAACATACTGAAAGTCTGCTGGTATTATACAGTCAGGACCAGGAGATTTGAAACGGTCGAAGGAATTAATGGCCCACTGAAGGTGAGCATAGGTCACCACAAGGTTAGACTGGCATCGGTTCGTAGGGGGGGGCATCGATGGGTACATTTGTGATAGACACACTGCCTGGAAAGTGTGTGTCTAGCAGGACGTTCAAGGTCTCCATCCCGGTATCAGTCCAGCTGCCATAAGGTCTCTGGACACTAGCCAGGGATCTTGGAGAAGATTTGAGGATCCTGCGGAGTGTACTCGTCTCGGAGACACTTTCTATATTGCCACAGAAATTTCTCCAGGTAGCTCTTTTGGATTTCCTAATCGAGTACTTGAGTTCCCTATGCTTATCTTTGAAGGGAGGCCAGTCGTTTGAGACCTTTGTCTCTGTTAAAGAGCTTGCGGCATTGTTTGCGGAGTTCTGCTATTTCGGCATTCCACCACCTGGGTTTGTTCTTACTGCTACCTGTAAGGAATCACTGTATGCATCAGTGATGAATAGAGGCGCCAAAAGTGAAGGGAACATATCTGTGCCCACGTTAAGGCGTCCTCAACCAACCCCTAATCAACAACGCCAGGCCCAAACTGAGTAAAGGACGATCTCAAGATCTGGCCAAGTCTAGGGAGGGCGTCCATAAAAACCAATAACAACATGACCTTCAGGTGTACCCAGATAAGCATCCATCACACCAGGGCAGCTTCTGCAGTTCTGGGGAAAGTGTTTAATCTGGGTCACATGGAAGGGTCTTAATGCCTATCTAATTTTAGAGCACACTAGCAAGGGACAAACAACCATCTGTATAGACGTACCTACGTCGGCAGGTATGAGAGAGAAATACTATGCTCATCATACCTGCCAGGGGATAGTGTAGACCTGTCATTCAGAAACACAAGGAATCTTGTGGAGGACTTCCAGAGGAAAAACCGACATCTCATCTTGGGCTGTGATGCCAACGCTCACCATACCATGTGGGGAAGTACAGACATCAATTTTAGGGGTGAGTGCCTTGCTGAATTTATTTACTCATCTAGACTAGAATTGTTAAATGTAGGAAATAAACCAACATTTAGGAATAGTATTAGGGAAGAAGTGTTAGACATCACCCTTTGATCCACTTTTATCAAGAACTTCAACAGGGATTGTCATGTCTCTGATGAATTATCCATGTCCGACCATCTACAAATTAGATTCGTAATTGACTTGGAACTTACAACAAGCGCTACAAAATTCACAAATTGGGAATATTTCAGAGTACCCTTGAGGGGAATATGAACATATGTAGCGATGTAGTCAGTAACCCTAACGAACTGGAATCGGTTTGCATGAACACTTTTGCTTCAATTTTAGAGTCGTACTACCAAGCCTGTCCCGAGAAAACAAGATCGGGTAACAGAATTACCCCCTGGTGGAACAATAAGCTAGCTAGATTACGGAAAAAAACCAGAAAGCTCTTTAATAGAGCAAAGAAAGATGGTGACTGGGAAAACTATAAAGTATTACTCACTAGGTACAGTAAAGAAATTAGAAGAGCAAAGTGAGTATCTTGGAGAAACTTCTGTGGTGATCTAAATGATCTAAGCAGTAGGGCTAAGATGCACAAGATACTCTCAAAAACGCACACGAATAATAATATACTTCTCAGAAGACCGGATGGCACATACACTCAAAATAGTCGAGAAACCCTTGAGCTCTTGGATAACGTGCACTCTCTTGACTCTACTGAAATCATAGATGTTCACCCAGAAGGGTTTACCCCGGGGACTCACGACTAGGCACAAGCTATATAATAGATATATTTAGTAGTGGAAAGAATGCATGGGCAATCAGCTCATTTAAGCCGGCACTACTACAGAAGGGTCAACCGTAGGTTAGTCGGGCTCTAGCCAACATGTTTAGGGCGAGCTTTGCATGGGGTGTCATCCCCAGAAAATGGAGGAGCATCAAAGTACAGTATATACCAGAGACAGGTGGTGAAAATATGGACCTCCCCAAATCCTTCAGGTCAATTAACCTCACCATAATCCTCCTTAAAACAATGGAGAAAATAATTGATAGAAATATTAGAGACAAGTTCCTCAAACAGAGGCCACTACACACCAATCAATATGCCTATCAAATAGGCAAGTCAACAACGCATGCAGTTCTTGACCTCACTCAGAAGATTGAAAAATCACTGTTGAATAAAGAATATGCAATTGGCTGCTTTCTAGATATTGCAGGTGCCTTCGATAACACGGAATTCCGCCATATTAATTGGGCTATCCGACGTAGGGGCGTCGATCGTACAACCTGCAATTGGATTGAAAACTTTCTAAAATATGGAAATATTAACTCGGCAATAGGCCAAACTCCCTATAGTGTTCGTGCTGCGAAAGGATGTACGCAGGGTGGGGTTCTCTCCCCTCTTCTGTGGTCCATTGCAGTTGACGAACTCCTTCAATTACTTAGTAAACATGGTTTCTATGCACAGGAGTATTCTGATAATATTGTTGTTCTCATCTGAGGACACTATATCGGATAAACTCCAAGAAGCGATAAATGTAATCAAGAAGTGGTGTGCAACAGTAGAACTTGGCATAAACCCAAGAAAGAAACGTGAAGCCGAACGGCTTGAGTGCGAAGAGCTTGAGATGTTGGGCGATAGGAACATGACCCGAAAATTTGTCCAACAAGTCAAGCGGAAGACTGAAGGTTTGAAGACCGGGGCCAGTTCCTGCAAGGACGAAAACGGTAATCTGGTGACGGATGTCCAGGGCATGCTTGGGTTATGGAGGAGCCACTTCTCGCAACTCCTTAATGATGGAGATGGCAGCGCGAATGCAGAAGATGAAGCCGAACAACCAGTCGCTGACGACGGAGTTGTCGTACCACCGCCTAACCGTAATGTGGTGCGAGTAGCAATATCGCTGCTAAAGAATAACAAAGACGCTGCGGCCGTCGGACTGCCGGCCGAGCTATTTAAAGTCGAACGTATTGTGTGACAGACTGTAGCCCATCGTCAACAAGCTGATTGGACCTTATCATTGTGGCTTCAGAACTGGCAAATCCACCATCGACCAGTTCTTTACAATAGAGAAGACCCACGAAAAGAACATCGACACACACCATCTCTTCGTTGATTTTAAAGCTGCTTTTGTTAGCACGGATAGGAATTGTCTCTATGACGCTATGTCTGAGTTTGGTATCCCCGCTAAACTAATACAGTTATGTAGTATGACTTTCAGCGCCACCACAAGCTCCGTCAGAATTGGAACGAACCTCTCCGAGCCGTTTCATACCAAACGATGTTTCAGACAAGGCAATGCTCTTTCTTGCGATTTCTTCAACCTCCTACTGGAAAATTATTCGGGCCGCCAAGCTTAACCGACAAGGCACTATTTGCCACAAAAGTGTCATGTTGCTGGCATATGCCGACATCGTCGGCCATAATAGCCATGCCGTATGTTCTGCGTACTCCAGTCTAGATAGAGAAGTGGCCAAAGTCGGTCTCGCGGGACAAAGTATCTTCTGTCAATAAACAAAGAGTCTTCGCGTCTTGGACAAAACGTCACTGTTGGCGACCGCACTTTTGAAGTGGTGAAGGACTTTGTCTATCTTGGCACCAGCATCAACAGCAAGAACGACGTCAACCAACGAGATCAAGCGGAGAATCACTCTTGCCAACAGGTGCTACTTTCGGCTCATTAGGCAATTGAAAAGCAGAGCCCTCTCTCGACAAACCAAACTCGCGCTCTACAAGGCAATCATCATCCCCGTCGTAATGTATGGCGCAGGAGCCGTTTGAGAGAAAAATACTCCGTAAAATCTTCGGTCCTCTCTGCGTAGATGGTGTGTACCGAATTCGATGGAACAGCGAGCTGTATGAGTTATACAAGGGCATGGACATAGTGAAGCGCATAAAAATTCTGAGGCTGCGCTGGCTAGGCCACGTTTCGCGTATGAACAGAGAAGCTCCTTCAAGGCAGACCTTCGAGACGGTACCTCAGGGTGGAAAACGAGGAAGGGGACGTCCACGTCTCCGCTGGAGAGACCAAGCTACGCAAGACCTGTCGACCTTAGGAATCGTCGTCCTCTTTTGGACTCGGCCAAAACTGACGCACGGTTGTAGCGCCACTTATTATTATTATTATTATGTGAAGTTGTCCTGCTGTAGTATTCCACTACATGAGACTTATTGTTTATCTTGTGTAAAAGAATTTCACCATAGCCATATGAGCTGGCAACAGTGTGTAGCTCAATTGGATATTGAGGATGAAAAATCACTAAAACCGGCTTATCTGTCAGGATAGAAATGATTTTCTTACGGATTTCCTCATATTCCGTCTTCCAAATAAATCTATCCCTTCCTCTAAGTGAAAAAGTTCAGGGGTTTCATTATAGTCCAATAAATTGTGTCAAACCAGTAACAGACTGTGGTGGTAGCAATGCAGTCAGCTCGGATTTGGTCACACTTCACCAGCCGTAATCTCATAACCAAGATATTGAACCGTAGTTCAAAGAAAGACACACTTTGAAATATTAAATGAAAATCCCTAGCACTAGAGAGAACATTTAAAACAATTTTTAAACTCTCAAATGGCATTTATCTTGATATTGTCAAAACCTTATGAATATGCAAGTTCAGCCAAAGCCTTCACCACTGCACGCTGAAAAACTGAAGGCGCATTTTTAAGGTCAAAAGGAATGGCTGAATATTCGTATTGGCCTTCAGGGGTAACGAAAGCTGTACGCTCAATCGAATGAAAGTGTATGGGGACAAGCCATATCCAAGCATGAAAAATACATAGCTCCCTTTAACCTTGCGATCTGGTCAGAAAGAAGTGGCAAATGGTATCTATCGGAGACTTTGTTGGCATTCAGTTTACGATAATCGAGACAAAGTCGATCAGAACCATTTTTAGGGTTCCATAGGGTGCTAACGGGACCGAATGGAAAACAGCTAGGACGTATTATATTTGACTTTATTAATCCATCTATTTTACCTCTCACAAGTCCCTTTTGCTCCGGGCTAAGCCTATAGGCCGCCTTTGCTTCTATTTGGCTCAAACAAATGTATTTTCTGTGGAATTCCCTGACTAATAACCTCGCTGCCAATAACAACATCATATTTCACAAACTTGTCCATTACTACTTGCAACAGAATCGCTGAAGAATGCTTATCTATTTTAACATTAGCAAGAACCTGCAATGTGCTGCATTCAGAATCATTTCCTATTCCTTTCGAAACTACTACATTATTTAATTTTTATACTCTTCAGGTTAGTGAATAGTATTATAAGTTTGTCATGAAGTTTGTAACACACAGAAAAGGACATCACAGACCACATAAAGTATATATATTTGTGATCAGCTCGATGAGACGAGTTGATTTGTCTTTATGCACTCCTAGTCCTTCAGTTTTTGAGCTAGAGAGCTGAAATTTTGTACATAGGTTTCTTTTTACCAAACGCCGATCAACGATTTGCAATTAGCCGAATCGGACCACTAGGAGGGGTACCTCCCATACAAACCCCCTTTTAAATTAATGTTCTTATTAGAAAAAGTTAATTGTTTTTTGACGTATCGAACTGAAATAACTATAAGTTTCTGACCCATATCTACAAACCATGAAAATTTCAAGACTATCGGACTAATAGGAGGGGTACCCCCCATAGTAGTATCGACTTAAAATTTGGACACTAGCTGGGGCTTGAAGAGTATTTCAACTTCGGCATAGCCATTTGGAATCATCCTCCAGTGAGAATGACGGACCATGGTACCACAAATTCGAATCACGCAATTCCTGTAGGGTGCATCAGCGACAAAATGTCCGCTGGGTTTAGTGAAGACGGCACATGCCACCATAAAAAGCCATGAGTGAGTGATTGATATTTTGAAACCCGATTAGAAACGAAGACGTTGAAATTTGATGCTGACTTACGAATCCAGGAAAGCGCAATCGTGGAGTCAGACCAACAGTAAATGCTGCCAGGGCACTTAATAATTTGATTTACAGAAGATACATGTTCTGCCAATGGAATGGTTAAGGTTTTTAAAGGCGCAACTCGACTTTTTGAGCACAGCAACTGTGACTGCACGAATCCTGCAACTTCTGATCTGATATATATGCAAGCACCAAAAGCTGCCATGCTAGCATCACAAAACGCATGGAGTTCCCAAGAGGCCTGCGACTTGAATATAAATCTAGGAAATTTAAACTGCTTACTACTCAAAGTTGAGTGGTGAGATAGAGCCATGTTGTGTGAAACGCCTGGGACAAACTTTCGTCCCAACCAAAGTTTTCTTCCACAACGCCTGTATGAACGTTTTTACTTTCGTTGTTACAGGAGCAATAAGCCCCCTCGTTTAGTGAGTGACCAGAAGTCGCCTTTGCCGAATCATTAAACACTACTCTAAGCTTCGTACTTGAAGTGTCCGGCTTAAGCACGCAATGATGCGGAAGATAGTACATGGGGGTCTGCTCAAGACATGTTGCCAAGATCATCATATTCTTTTAAAAACTTTTTGTATTGAGATTTTAAATCAAGATTTATTTCGAATTTTATCTCCAGTACTTTTAGCCTTCTAAAAGCGAGATCATACGAGTCCCCAAGGTTGCTAATACTGGAAGCCGCACTGAATATTCTCCTGTCTTGAGACACGTACAGCTTTCTTGAAATGACTGCTCACAGATGTCATCGTCAAGAGATGTAGCAGAAGTTGAACCAAAGTCGCTCCCAATTTCCCAGAATCTCCTTACAACGCCATTCAAAGTATCGCCCTCAACCTCTGTGTTACCCTCGTTATTAAAAACTGCAAGTGTCGAGCATTTTTGAGCAGCATAGGATATACAACCAGACGCAACCCAACCGAGCTTGGTTTTCTGGAGAACAGGCAGGTTTGGTGCAATGCGAATTCGCCCAATGCAAATGAGCTCAAAGAACAGAGATGCACCAATAAGCAGATCTATTCTCTGTGGCTTAAAAAACAACGTGTCAGCCAGTTTGATTTTTTTTGGTATTTGCCAATCCATTACGCTAAAGTTGAAATTGGGATGATAATCCGCCTGATAACTTGCATCCTGTGATTGTGCCTGAATGTCAACTGCTTGATCAGAAATGAACGAAGATTTACCTGTACCAGATATCGCAATAGGTGAGTGATGAGATTTGCCTTGTAAAACGGCAGGGTATCAGCGCGCCATTGCGCTCCCTAACAAGTACCACTGCAGTTGCTAGCAATACTCAGTCAATTGGCTTGGCCTTTGAAACATCAGATGAGCTGTGTGTAGATGAAGATGAGACGAGTATTGATAATGCGTTTATTGATGACTCATTTGCAGCAGCATCTGCATTGGCATTGTGATTGAATCTATGTGCAGGAATGACTGATGTTTTTCCTTGCAATGCTTGCACACTCCAGATTTATAATCTTTTACCGAGTGCCCCTTACGAAGACAGTTGAAGCGCAGATGTATTTTCCTCACCTCCTTGAAACGAAGCTTGGAAGAAAGATTCAGTAAAAGTCGACAATTTGAAATATAATGGTCATTTGATTTACAAAAAACGCATGAAACACGAACACTCGTATTATTTGAAGCAATAAATACACTGCGATTCGCCTTGTTTGAGACGGTTGCCCTTCCCGCTTGCTGGTCAGATGCTGCTGCGGCGGTGGTTTCTAGATTCTCCAGTGCACGGCACCTTTTCTCTAGGAATGACGACATTGATGACCACTCAGGTAGCGCATTTGAGGGCAAATCCTCCTCCCACTTTTCCTATTAAGCTTTCCGCAGATTAAATGGATGAGCAAACCATCTGAGATTTGCTTCGGCATGGCAAGCGTTTGTAGAGCACGCAGATGAGAGTTAATTTTGTCACTTAACTTACGAAGACTCGTACCTTTGTCAACGTGTTTTAAATCAAAGATGGGTCTAATATGGGCCTGAAAGTGAAGAAGTTTATTATCAAATCTTTTGACTAATAATTCCAAAGCCCTTTTGTAATTTTCATCTCTTGGCTCATGAGATCGAATGGTGTCCAGTGCGACACCTCCCAGACTGGCACGCAGATGCTAGAATTTTTCTACGTCACTTAAGTCATGATCACGATCGATGACTGTAGTAAACATCGCGTAAAAGTCTGGACAATCTGAGTAAGCTCCAATGAAATGGGATATTTTCAGCTCAGGAAGTCTTGATTTCCGTTGTGTGGCATGATGCGATGCATCATTTAGAGGGGAATTATGCATAGCAGTAGAATGTGAAGGATACGCCTTAATATATTCTTAGCCACTTGAGCTCTCACATTTGCCAAATCAACTTCTATTTAAGTGTCGCTAGGTGGAATTAGTCCCAGAGGCCACGTCATTTTCCCTATCAACAACTTCAATGGACTTGCCTTATTGACCCGATTGATTGTGCTATTCAATGCTAGCTGCACCTCACCCAAAGTGTCCTGCCACGACCGATGACCTGTCTCCACTGCTGTCAACAAATTTTTTAGTGTACTTGTTGTTCGTTCAAACTGGGTACCCCAAATAATGAAATTGAAGATCTCATAGCCTTTACGCAATTTTCAGCATCATGTTTCAGTGTACGACACAAGTAAACGTACTTCGTGAAAGCATCCACCTGAACAATGATATATTCCTTACGGTCATTTTTGGCACTAAACTTTCCAGTAATGTCGACATGAACAGTGTGCCACGGTATACTGATCTTTGGGATGAGATGAAGTTCAGCTTGAATTTTCCCGAGCACTTTGACATGTTGCGTGTCAGTTATCCACAAATTTGCAGACTTATCTAGACGTATTTTCGAACCAGTAAAACTCATATGCCTTATCTAGTGTCTTTTTCCATCCCAAATGCATAATTGACTCATGAACTTAGTTAATAACCGACGACCTGAAAGCAAGTGGCACAACTTTCGATGAAGTACACCTGCTCTTAATTCATAAGTTTTCCCAATATCTTCAGCAAGTTCGTTTCCGTTTAACTTAGTAACAATGTATGTCCGGAACTCTTGGCAGTTCTGGTAGAAGCCAGTTCTTAGAAATTTCTGCCAAATTTCCCTATACTGAATATCAAAGTTAAATGACTGCAAGTAGGCCCACCAGCAGTGAACCCTTGCAGTCACACTTTTCTTTTGTTCGTGAAGCCTTCAAAGAATTACAGTCCGTGAACACTACGAATTCTTGGCCCATCAAATAGTGACGAAAATGTTTCACACAGTTAAAGACTGCCAAGGTTTCTAGTTCATATGAGTGATATTTTGACTTAGCATGTGAAGTTGTCCTACTGTAGTATTCCACTACATGAGACTTATTGTTTTTCTTGTGTAAAAGAATTGCACCATAGCTATAAGAGCTGGCATCAGTGTCTAGCTCAATTGTGTATTGAGGATCAAAAATCACTAAAACCGGCTTATTTGTGAGGATAGAAATGATTTTCTTTCTTTTCTGTTCTCTTTTACTCACACACCACAACGCTCAGGCCACTCTCGACAGAGAGTTACTCTATGTTTCGCTCTCCATCCATAACATCAGTGAAACACATGGTGTAAGAAAACAAGGTAACGCCAATTTGGCTTGTTACGTTCTCAAAATTCGGTCAATCTCATTTTTTAGTAAATAAATATTATCAGTGTATTAAAACGCTGAAAAATACGCATTTAGTGTTGAACGCAACGTGTAAATACATTGAAAATGTAAAAATTAGTGTTATGAAATCAATTGTTTGCGCTTTCAAAATAATATTATTAAAATAAATACAATACAAAACATACAATAAATTGAAGAAAATACTGAATTAATCAATAAAACAGTAAATTTTGTATGTTTCATACACTTTGCAGGCAGTTAAATATGCACATTATAACATATGTATGTAAACAATGAACATATGATAGTGTTGTGCAGAATAAATATTAAGATATAATGACCATTTGCAAAGATCGACACATAGCGGTAAAAAATTGGCGGCACCTTGTTTTCTTACACCATGAGTAAAACACACAAGATAACACAATGAGTAAAGTAAACGGTACTTTGTACATACTCTCACTTTCTGGAATGCATAATAGAGGTCTGCATTGAGTGATAAAAACGTCGTTTGGAGTTTGCTCATGTCTAAAACGAATGAACACATTTTTTACTGGTTCAAACATAACTCATACAATAATAACCAAAACCAGACGCATTGAGTAGATAGAGGGCGACGCTCAATATAGTACGACGCTACTCGTGTGACAAAGATGAAAAGAAATATTTTTTCCTGTATACACATTTTTATGTGTGGGCATTATTATAGATTAGCCTCTCTCGAAATTGTGTTAGCTCTCAAAATTGTTTTGCACTCTAAAATCTCAAAATTACAAGAACAAATTCGTTGCATTTTGTTGTTGGAAAAAAAAATTTCTGCAGCTGCGCGTATAATGAGTTAACCAATATTTCAATATATTTTTGAGTTGTTTTTTTTTCTATAACAACTCAATTCGTCGAACAGTTTTTGGTTGAATGCAGGTGCCACTAATACAATTTGCCCTCGAACCAAACCAACTCATTATTGATTGCAATGTTTACATGTGTGTTTGAGTATCACTCACTACTATTCTGAGTGCCGGTTCGTTTGAGTGAGGCCAAGCAGCAATCTAATGCGTAAGCATCAAAAGATATGGACAAAATGCGGCATGAGTATTTCGCTACAACATATATTTATTGATTATACTTATAATATCTGTGTCTTATGTCGAAAATCGTTGTTTTAAGATATTGCCCATTTTGTGTAAAATGAAAGTTCTTATTAGAAAAACTTTTTTGTTTTGTTGTACTATATACTTAAAATTTAGAAGCTATAATTGTCTGATCCATAGCCACCAACCTTATAAATTTCAAGACCCTCGGACCTTTTAGCTGGGACGTGAAGAGTATTACAACTTCGGCATAGCCAGAGTTAGTCCTTTTTAGGGTTTCGTACCTATAGGGAGCTAACGGGACCCTATTACTAAGCTTACTTATGAACCGTAATAGGTAGAGAGTTGACACTTTCACAGAGTGTGTAATTCACTTGTGTGTAGAACGACAAATACTAAAAATATACATTTTTAGAAGAATTGTTCTTTAATTTAACCTTTTGTTTAACAATTTTTTGTTTTTTGTAGTATGCTTTAAGCTGTTAATTGTAGTATACTTTTGGCTATTAAATATAAACATAATTTTATATTTTAAGCAAAAAATCTTGTACGATGGTACGGAACCCTCCGTGTGCGAGTCCGACTCACACTTGGCTGATTTTTTAAATTTTTATATTTTTTTAATCTCAGATATACAGAATCAATTCCTTAAAGGAAATAAATACAAATTTTAAAAATATGTCACTAGGAAACCTGTATATTTAACGTTTTGTACTTACGATTTTCTTCCAAAACTAAGATAAGAGTTTCTTAAGTCAACTTAAGTGCTTTTTTTGAAACGAAAGAATTGTACTTAACATTAGTAAGTAAATATAAGTTGTTATGGTAAAATTGAATTGGCGGAAACACTGTAGGTAAGATAGTTTTTATTAAGTAAATTCAGGTAGTTTCAATCTATAAAATAAAATAAATTTTAAGAAAATAACATTCAAAGATTTTAATAGATAACAAAAAATTAAAAAAATCGCTTCTAACTAAATTTACCGACCTATTTTCAAAAATATCACAAAACAGAAATCATACTGTTAACGCCTAACATTATCTTGCTGTCGCTGTTAAGACATTTTTCCATATGAAAAAAAACTCTTATCATCAAAGCTTTTGAACTCGACTATCATTCAGCCAAGATGGTCTGTGGAACGAACCGGAAGTGTTTATCAACTCAATGAAAATTAAACTTTGCGGTTGCCTCTATTTCAAATAATTAATTCAATCAGTTTGATCAATATGAAATGATATCTCTTAAAATAAAAATTTTCAGAACAAAGTAGTTATTTTATTTGTCATGTTTCTTTTAAAATATATTGTGAATATATATATATATATATCTTCCATAAAATATAAATAAGGCGTTTTAAATATATGTATACACTTTATATGTAATATTGAAAACAACTCTATTATGAAACAAGTAACTTTTGATGCTGTACTGTTACGGAGACTGAAGAGATTATGTATAGTCATCACATTTTCAAGAAAATATGTAAATTTATTTCACAATATTAATAAGTTATCACATTTCATTTTAATCAGACCTTGATGCTGACCGTCACAATGATATAGAGAATGTGGTCTTATCTGGTCCTGATACTGATTCCGAGACTCATATGGGCGAGAAAGTAAATGACGAAATTGAAAAGGAGACTCCATATATCGAGCTAGTCGAACAGGAATTAGGTGAGGTAAGCCATATTAGAAACAAGTAAGAACAAAGTAGCCTTCAAGTCTATTCATTTAAGTATTGATGTTATTATAATAGCTTATTCAGACAGAGCAAACCTCCAAGTCCTAGGCAACTCGTTCTGAACTCGAGTTCAAATCTACAACAACCGCAGGAAAAATGACTGAAATTTGTTGCTTCAGTATTGAGAACTCGTGAGTTCTGCTAGAGCTCAGTCAGAACTCAATGATAATGCTGGTCACTTTGCGGTAGTGTTGCCAAGTTTTTGATCATGTCCGCTTTTTTTTTCATTCTCGAGCTGGTTATGCTCAAAACAATTTTAAGAAAATCTTAAATTGTATTTTTTTTTAAATATTAATAAAATAAGTAGCAGGAATGAAAATGGGAGTTAGCCACAAAGTTATATTTGTATGTATTACGTCTGCGATGTCTCCTTCTGTGTGTTACAAACTTCATGACAAACATTCCCGTGAAGAGTATAAAAAGACTAACTTTGGCTATGCCGAAGTTGTAATACTCTTCACGGAACTTTTATATCTTCTTATTATGTTATTATAAGTTTCTATTGTATGTATCAATATTAAAAAGAAAAAAATATAAAAAAAAGACTAACTTTGGCTATGCGGAACTTGTACTACTCTTCACGCCCCAGGTAGTGGTCCGAGGGTCTTGAAATTTATAAGGTTGTTGACTATGTTGTTGGGTGAGACACTTATAGTGTCCAAATAAGTCGATAGTACAAAAAACAAAAAAGTTTTTTCTCATAAGAACTTTCATTTGGTTCCCGGTTTGTATGGGGGGTACCCCTCCTAGTAGTCCGATGGTTTTGAAATTTGGTTTGTGGATATGGATCAGAGACTTATAGTGTCCAAATTTCATTTCAATAAGATAAAAACCAAAACAGAACTTTAATTTAAAAGGCCCCTCCTGGTAACCATCATGAAATTATATGGTTTCAGTTCGATACGTCAAAAAACATTAAACTTTTTCTAACAAGAACATTAATTTAAAAGGGTGTTTGTATGGGAGGTACCCCTGCTGGTAACCCTAGGATCATGAAATTTACATGGTTGATGGATATGGAACAGAAACTTAGATAGGGGTTTGTATGGGAGGTACCCCCGCTAGTGGTCCGATTCGGCTGATTCCCGAACTTGATCAGCGGTATGTACAAAATTTCAGCTCTTTAGCTCAAAAACTGAAGGAATAGTGCTGCGAAGAGACGTCTTCACTCCGGTGAAGAGTATAAACAGATATTCATAACTCGAAAACAGAGACGGCGAACGGTTGATAAGTTGTCCGTATCGTGTATATCACATGCGTTGTTTTTAGTTCATTAACTTTGATTTTCCATTTCTCAAACAAATACCATGTTTCATCAAAGTTGTATCGTCAGTGAAGGTAGCCATCATTGACAAGTTATCTCCTGGAATTGGGATGTCTGATGTACAATATGAAAAGTATACAGCATTCGGCCAAGCAAGCTTCTCTGCGGGACTCCTACTCTTATCTGTGCTAATCTTTCGTTTGTCAAACGCTTTTTTTATGTCCAGGAAAACACCAACACAGAATCTTTTTTCATCAAGATCCTTTAAGATTTTGAGAGTTTCTCTGTTGACTTGCTGGATTGTGGAGTGTCTGTGTCTAAACAGGTCAGGTATGATTCTGTTCACGTCAAGTATTGGTCTTATTCTGTCAAGTACAAGACGTTCAAACACTTTTGAAAGTAAAGGCAATAAGCTAATTGGTCAGTATGATGACGATTTGGTCGGATCTTTACCCAATTTTGGTATGGCTATTATTTCAGCAACCTTCCATAAAGACGGGTAGTGCCTTAGTCTTAGTATTACATTTCACAGGTTTCTAATATAGATCATTGTCTTCGCAGGGAGCTCTTTGAGTGGCTTTCCAGTTATTTGCTCATATCATGGCGCTTTTATCTGGCTATTGCGCTTTTCAATGCAGTGCTTGATTTTTTTGATAGCCTGCAAGTAGTGAAGCTTTGTCAGAGTTGGTTCTAGCCCATGTCCCAACCGGTGGAGTTGTGAAAATTGCGATTAGCCAGGTATTAGTTTCAGACGTTGGATATAGTGTTTTTATGTAATTTTCAAATTCTTCTTTTTTAAAGTTCCTTAACCTAGTTTTCAGATCTTTGATTGATTTGTTAACTTCGGAGTTCTCGTTCTTTGCCAAATCTTACGCAATTAATTTTTGTTCGCGATAAGGATTTTTAATGAGCGGGGGAAAATATAGATGTTCTCTTTTGGTTTTAGTTTTGGCGTATTTATATAAGCTGCTTCGTTAATAATGTCATTCAAGTGTATCACTGTCTTTTCAATGCTGTCTGGGTCCCTAAGAGGTACATTTATTGTGAGGTTATTGACAACAATTTCTCTGTATACTTTCCAGTCTACAATATTTTTCTATTATACAATTTGCACGCGTGTTAATCTCTTTTTACTCCGCAACTATATTCAATTTGTATTGGTGAATAGCCGGTTGCGCATAGCTTATGCCATTCTCCACTTTGCTTGAAGTCATGGGCAATTGCTGCTCTTTTGTATTATCTGCAAGTGTTTTAGGTCGAAAGGCAGAAAACCGTTGAATTTTAAGCGTTTTGTAGATTTCACAGCCCTTGTAATTGTCAGTATGAGCTCCACCACAGAGAACACATTTTATTTTTGTAGTTGATCCATACAGCAGGCGATTGTTTTATGCATCCGAGCACATTTAACACACACTGGTGCAGTAGTTTCGAGTGTGTCCTTATTTTTGGCAGTTTGTACATTAGACAACAGTCCTCTTGTTGTGGGGGACCTCAAATTTGATTTAGGTGAGAAGTAATGAAGTTATATTATAAATGTTTTTGATGGTTGAGCTGCTTTTGAGTTCAATTGAAAACAGAGGTAGTGGTTTATTGATTGTTATTTGTTGTATATTGTGTATGTTAATAACTTCGCTAATATCTCGTTCCCTACCATTATAACTGGTGATTTTAATCACTTGTTCTCCTATCAACAACCGAAAAGGTAACTAAGGTGGCTAAGTTTATCAATCAATCTCCTTTAATTGTACGGAATGAAGGCCAACCCACACATTTTAGTACACATCACACCTTTTCCACATTGACCTAACAATAGCTTTTCCGTCACTAGCCACAACCGCTTGCTGGCACATAGTGTCCGATCTACATTGCAGCGACCATTTTCCGATCATCAACTCCCTCTTCAACTCCCTCTTCAACCCCTACTCATCGTATTTCAAACCTATTCCGTTTTTTATCACCACTCGTACGCCAAAGCGCAAAAATATCCAATTCCAGTTTCACTTTAAGCCATCCAATAAGAAATCTGTCCCCTGGTGGAGTCACAACCTTCAGACTCTGAACGACAACAAGAACCGACTCTGGTCTCTCCTAAAAAGAAATATTTCTGTAGCTAATATTTTAGTACACAAAAAAGCTGACGCTATTTTCAAAAAAGAACTCAAAATTGACAAACGTTCATCACTATACAATTTTACTTCCGCAAAAATTTGGGCTAACATTCACCATTTTTGTGGCACTTAGCTCCGGCATACTATACATTATATCTCTAATCTTTCTAATCCAACATCCATCATCAACACGCAAGATATTGTAAATAGGTTTTACTGCTACTGGTCAACAGAATCTAACGACAGTACTTTTTCCTCCACTTTTTGCACACATAAATGTAACTTGCTACCTTTACCCCTTCCGTACATCAACTCATGCCACAAATCTAATAGAAACTCCAATTTCTGCTCTGAAACTTTCCCAGGTCCTAGCACGACTCAAAGGAAAAACTCCCGGAATTGACAGGGATGCCCAAACATATTCATCAATCCTTTCAGCGACGTCTCCTCAAACTTTATAACAACATTTTTAATAAATTCATTTCCCAGAAATATAAACTTAGCAAAACTATTCCTATCTACAAACCCAATACAGACAAATCGTCCGATTTCTCTAAACTCATGTTGCTCCAACTTCGGCAGTGAAAGCGAGCTGACGTGTTTTTGTAAGGTCTCTTAAACATATCAAATGAAGTTGATTGCAAAAACCTTAAAAGACCCATGTATAGCAAACGATTGTGTCTTTTTGGAACTTAATTATTTATCATAACTCAATTCTTCAAACAGTTACATTACTGTAACTATTAACCTGCATACAATTGACTAAGGAGACTGAATCACGCTCCTTCTAGTGAACGTAGGACATCAAATGGTTACTTCGAAAACCTTTCCTCCCAAAAAGCTGACCTGGTTCCAAACGGAAACGAGCAGCGAGCTAGATCATGCTCTCCTGATCTGCTGCATCCTAATGAAAAAAACCATCAGTGTCGTGGAGTGTGCAATGCGCACCACCAGAGCCGACCCAAAGTTCGTCAAGAGCAAGCTTATACATTGCTTTTTCTGAGACGGTTAAATCAGCGACCAATAGAAATAAATCAGAAAAAGTAAGCAGTACTAAAACAACAACAGCGAAAATATTCTTTTGCATAACGGGAAACTGAAAAGCAATCCAGCAGTGCAGACAGGCTACGTCCAAATTAATAAAAATATAAAAAAGGACTAACTTTGGCTATGCCGAAGTTATAATACTCCCCAGCTAGTGGTCCGAATGTCTTGAAATTAATAAGGTTGTTGGATATGGGTTAGACACACACGTTCAGCTTTAAGAAACATTTTAAAACTGAGCTTAGTAACAAGAAAATTGGAAATGTGTATCAGAAACATACAAGGTAAACCAGTACATGATGACATGGTACACCGACGGCTCACTCACCGACGATGGAGCTGGGGTGGGTGTATTTGGACCAGGGAAAAGATACTTTAATCTCAAACGGAACTACCGGAACCGCAGAATAGCAATACTGACTGACAGCCAGGCAGCTATCAAAGCACTTAAATCTCACCAAATCACAATCAAAGCTGGTGATGGAGTGCATTGATAAGCTGAAAATTCTAGGACAACTCAATCAGGTATGAATTGTATATGTTCCGGGTCATGTAGGGATTAATGGTAACGAAATGGCAGATAAACTCGCCTGGAAGAGAGCATCAACTCCATTTGTAGGGCCCGAACCATTCTATGGATTAGGGTCGGGTAACACCTCCAGTATTATTTGGGAAGAAGAGGATAAACAAAGAATATTATACTGGGAAAAATTACCGGGGCTATCAAACTCCAAATTACCGCTAGGGACATACAACCTAAAGCGCTACAAAGACTGTATGAATCTAACGAAGAACAATTTGAGAATCATTACGGGATTATTTACAAGACATTGTAGGCTGAACTATCACCTAACAAAACTTGGAATTTTCTCTAATGGTCTTTGCAGGTTCTGCAGGGAAGAGGACGAGACCGCATTACATGTGATAGGAACTTGCTCTGCCCTGATGTACAAGAGAAGGAACACCTTGGCGAATTCACCTTAACCGAGGACGAATTCAGACTCTGTAAATTAAGACCAATACTACAGTTCATCGAGGGAATTGGGCAAGGAGAAACACTCTAAGTCCGTGAAGGGGGCACAATAGATCTTATAGGTCGCAGTGCAACATCCCTCCAACGATAATAATAATAATGGGTCAGACACTGTGTCAAAATTTCAAATCGATAGTACAAGAAACAAAAAAGTTTTTATAATAAGAACTTTTATTTGGATGCCGGTTGGTATGGGGGAACCCCCCTACAGCTCCGCGAGTTTTGAAATTTATATGGTTGGTGGGTATCGGTCGGAAACTTATAGTGTTCATATTTCAAGTCGATAGTATGAAAACCAAAAAAAGCTTTTCCAATAAGAACTTTCATTTGGATACCAGTTTGTACGGGGGTATCCCCTAGTGGTCGGATTCGGCTGATTCCGGGAAGTGTACTGCGTATGGTGAAAAGAAAGCTCCGTGCTCAAAGAAGCTTAAAACACAGATGGAGAGACGGGCATGGCTAGATCAGCTCGTCTCGTCGCGCTGATCAAGAATATATATGCTTTATGGGGTATCCGATGTCTCCTTCTGTGTGTTACAAACTTCATGACAAGCTTATAATACTGCGTGAAGAGTATAAAAAAAAGATAGGCCGTTGAAACTGCCGACCGAAGTGAAAATAAAATTATGAAATAACTGGTTTCTTTTTTTGAATTTTCATATTAATTGCAGTATCCGCACTCCGAACAACAGTTAAATACATTCATTATGTCCTAACAATTATACAATTATTGACATTTATTGAAGTATCGTGACAATACCGCATCGATAGTCGTTTTATACTTTGTAGTACTGAGTTTTCGATCATTGGACATAGTCAAATCTAAAGCTTGATTCAAAAATTTAAGGAAAGGTCAACTGTATCTTGAGTATTAAAATAAATAGCTACTCCCGCCCGGCGCGCCGCTGCAATATCAGGTATTTTACAACTTATAATTAAATTAAAATATCGGAATATCAGTTTGTTCTTTATTTGAAGAAAATTAACAAATCGAAGAAATCCAGAGTGTAGAATGAAGAAAATTAAACTGAAGCATCACTTTCTTCATTTTCATTATCCATTTCGTTTATGAGTGTGAGTCTCGTATTTATGCAAAGCGAAAACGAGCTACGCTTTGCATGAATACGAGACTTCTTCTGGCTCATTTATTTACGAAGTGTTCATGAGCCTTGTTTTTTGTCTTCATTGCAAATCTCTGGTCTGTACTATTTCCAAACAAGCAAATACAAAATTCATAGTTTTACGCTCTACCAAAATCGCTCATCGCGGCTTAAGAAGTTTTCACTTAAAAAAAAAAAAAACACTAATGTAAGATTTCACACTAGTGTGTAAGAGATTTCACACTATATACTATGTTTGAGTTATAAAAATTATTGGGTCTCCAACAAAAGTCTTAATTCTATGCTAAACTAATGTAAAGTGAGCAAATATTTACTAGTATGAACGTAGCATAAGCGTAGATGATATGATGTAACAAAGAGAGAGGCAAATTTTCGTCTATGCAATATTCATAGCAGAGATGGGCAACGAAAATTCACTCACTCTCACAAAGATGTTTGTTGTCTCTATCGCTCTCATGCATAACGTTGTTGTTCTCACTTGTTTGACCAGTCCGTTCTTATGTTGTTGTTGTCTATGTCTGAACTATAATATTTCCAAACAAGCAAATATACAACGAATGAGCACAAAACGGAATAACGGGGTATAATGTCGGTAACGCGAATTCATAATTTTACCCGTTACCAAATATCGCTCAACGCGCCTAGAGAAGTTTTCACTTCAGAAAAAACTTAGCTCAGAAAAAAGCAAATGTCTTAAAAAAACAGAATTGGTTGGGATAGGTTTGCGCTGAGAGGATGACTCTGCTAAAGACACTGAGGAAAATCAAGTGAAGCCTAAATTTTGTGAAACCTCCCCCATTATATATATATCAGAAGAATATCTGAACAAGCTTGTTGACATTATATCGAAAACAATCGGCAATAACAATTTCCACATTGTTTCTTTATCTAAAGGTTTTATTAAAGAAACAAAAGTGCAATACCTGCTTCATCGTAGAGTGACAGTGGAAGAGCCTCACAAACTTGCTTATCCTATATAAGTTTATTATAAGTTTGTCATGAAGTTTGTAACACACAGAGAAGACATCGCAGACCACATAAAGTATATATATTTTTGATCAGCTCGTTGAGTCGTCTGTTCGAACTCCTAGTCCTTCAGTTTTTGAGCTAGACAGCTGAAATTTTGTACATAGGTTTCTTTTTACCAAACGTCGGTCAAGTTCGTGAATCAGCCAAATCGGACCACTAGGGGGGGGGATACTTCCTACCCCCCTTTTAAATTAATGTTCTTATTAGAAAAAGTTTTTTGTTTTTTGATGTATTGAACTGAAATTTGGACACTATAAGTTTCTGTTTATATCCACCAACAATATAAAGAAAGATTGAAGGTGCTATGCGGTGCAGTGATATCAAACAATATAAATAAAGGAAAATAAAAAAGATAAAAAGTAAAAAAGTGAACCAAAAATTTGAATAGAACACAAGGTGTAAGACTTACATAAAAAAATCAATTGAAATATAAAAGAAAAATAATACATACAACAATAATTTTGTTTTTTTGGGAGCGCAAAACATTAAAATATCCTCAGTGAAAGTAAAAGCAGAGAAAGCACAGTAAAAACAACAAGAAAAACGTACAAGCAAAGGTTTTCGGTATTTCGGCGAACTAAGCAGGTAACCGTTTGTAAATAATCGAGAAATGGAAGCAACAACAAAGAACAGCAGCATCAAAAATTCGAGAAAAACATAACACACTAGTTAACTGTTTCCGAGCTTTGGACTTTGGACCCCAGGACTTTGGAAGCTGTGATTTGCATCACTTAGTTGTAAAATAGAGATAAGCCCAAAAGTACACCCTAAACTAGTATATACTAGAAAGAGATCCCGAGGAGCGCTTTCGCCAGAAGTGAGCCTGCAGGATGTCTTAGATGCGATCAAATCGGTAGAAGTTAAGTTAGAAGCGAAAATTGAGGCAGTAGAAACTAAAAATCCATGCGCCGAAGTTAACAAGTCCATTGTAAGGGAAACCAATAAGGAGACTAATAAAGTGGTTCTTGATAAAATATCGAGTATGGCAGAAGATGTGGCTGCTAGCAACCAAGGCTGTTCATGACGAAGAGAAGAGGGTGTGTACATAGTGCTTACAGTTGCCATCGTCCTCAGTGGTGAAAGCAACAAAGAGGATTGCGGAGCGAGGTGGTAAAGTGACTACGTTGGTTGAGTTTGACTCGGAAGAGGGATTACTTTTGGTTTTGAAACGCACAACAAGCTGGCAGGTTCATCTATCTACATAGAGCGCGTCTGCGTTGAGGCAGACCGCCAACTAAACAAATGGGTGATGCTGCAGCTTAAATCAGCGATATAGGCTACAACATAAAAGTCGGGAATAAATGGTTTAGGTGGAACCGTGAAAAAAAGTTGATGCAAGACCAGCTGGAAGGTGGAAATGATCTCAGGGAGATTTACGCAAAATTAATTTCCATAGATTATAAGTTTTGGCTCGACAAGCTACAAAAAAACTAATAAAAACGCCCTGCCAAAATACAAAAATTAGTCTCATCCTACAACGTTCATGGCCTGCAAAGTAAATTTGTATATCCTGACCTTTTTCAATATTTACGGCAAAATGATGTATTCGCATTAATTGAAACACACAATCACTGATGATAGAGTAGTACAGGCAACTAAATATTTTAATGGATTTGATACGTATTGGAAACCAGCAACAAGAAATAGCCAATACGGAAGAGCAAGCGGTGGATTCCAGTATACATAAGAGGATCTAACTGCCAAGGCGATTTCTCATAGCTCAAAGATTTCTTCAAAGAAACAACAGAAAGAAATTTTATAATTATGGGCGAATTTAATGTACGAATTGGACAATTACACCAACAAACGGATCTAATAAACTAAGTTTTAATGCAGTTTATGAAAATAGGAACTCAAAAGACATGGTAACAAACATGGCAAGGTACTCACTGAATTCTGCACAGACCATGGATTATTGATACTGAATGGAAGGACGCAAGGTGATCAAACTGGTGATTTTACTTTTGTAAATGCGATCGGAAGCTCTGTAAATGATATATCAGTGGAGTGCCTTCATTTGGTCAAACATTTTGCCAATCAAGCATACTATGGAGTTTGAAAATATTAACAGCTAAACAAAAAAATAGAATTTAATACCGAAACTGTGTTGGATAGAGTCGAAGCGTAGCACACAACAACAAAATGAGAGCCTACAGACCTTAAAGGAAGAAAATAACACACCGACCTTACCCCAGCTGGTTGAAGTTATCAGGAACTCTATGGAGATACAGAGTGGCACAAAAGTAATTTTTAAACAGAAGTGGTACAATTTCAAATGTCATAAAGCGCGCATAAAATTCTTTGAAGTTCTAAACAAATTTAAAAGATCAAATAATGAAAGTGACAAGTCTTACTATTTAAAAGCCATGCAAGTCTATAGAAATGTGTGTGGGCAGGCCAAACTTGAATATCTTAAAAGGATGGAACAGATGATAAACCATATAAAAGACTCCACATATTGGTGGAGAGTTGCAAATGAAATAAGAGGGCAAACTTTAAAAACTGGAGCAAAATTTATCGGCGGAACAGTTTAAACATTACTTTGCAACCCTCTTAAATCCTACCCAAGAATTCTGTGAAATCCATTATTGCCAACAATCAATCTCATGACATCCTAGATAGTGCTATACAAATATCCGATATTCATCAATTTTTAAAAAAAGTCAAAAAATAACATGGCCCCTGGAGTAGATAGGATACCTTATAAATTTGTCAAAAATGCAACCAGCGAGTTCGTAGAAGAGTTAACCAGAGCTTACAATGTTATACTCAAAATAGGAAAAGTGGACAAAACATTTTTAAACACAATTCTGTTCCCGATATTTAAAGAAGGAGACCCAAATATGGTAAATAACTATAGAGGAATAGCGTTTATGAATACAATCGCAAAAGTGTTCATGGGTGTACTAAATGAGCGAATCTACAAATGGGCAGAACAGTATAACGTCATTAACGAATTTCAAGCAATATTAAGGGTAATAGAAGATTTTTTCAAAGACACCAAGTACGCGGTATGGACGGGTGAGGAAATGTCAAATGCCTTTGATACTAATTTGGGGTTAAAACAGGGTTGTCTACTGTCGCCGTTACTGTTTATTCTATATCTAAATGATATCCACAACAATTTGGAAGGTAGTCTAAATATTGATGGGACAAACATAAGGGTGTTAATGTACGCGGATGATATAGTACTACTAGCTGATGATGTGAATGTACTCCAATCAATGATACATAAGTTAGATGATTATTGTTTAAAATGGAGTATGGAAGTAAACGAAGTAACGAAGTCAGAAATAATGGTGTTCAGAAAAGGAGGTCGACTTTCGGGCCAAGTAATGTGAACTTACAAGCAAGAACGAGTGAAGATCACATCAGTGTACTGTTATCTTGGTGTAACTCTCACAAAAGATGTCTTTCACCAAGCACATCAACAAGCGAATTGAGCAAGCAAAAAACAGTATTAACTCGACATGGCGTAACTTCCTAGGCAAAAGCGAAATCACATTGGCATCAAAATAGAAGCTATTTTTGGCAGTTTGCAGGTCAATCCAAGCGTATGCGGCGCAAGTTTGGGGATACACAATGCCGGAAGAGGTAAACAAGTTCCAGCGGTATTTCTTGAAAAGAGTGCTGAGGCTATCGGACTTAATCCCAAACTATGCATTGTCATTGGAAACTGGTACTGAAGACAGCAACTTCTATACATTAGATCTGCATATGAAATACATCTCAAAGACTTTACTGTCATATAACGCAGATAGATTGCCTCATAAGTTGTCCAAAGCTACTCTAAGAAGAAACGTTGTGTGGGCAAATAAATTTAATCAGCTGGGAGCAGAGCATATCATAAGTTTTAAAGGGTATGTTGGGATAGAAGAAGACTGGTGTAATCGTTGAAATCAGCTCATTGAGGCATTAATATTAAACTATAGAAAATTTCTAATTTCAGAATTCAGCTAACGGCTTACAGCCATGCTGTAAAATCATCCCTCGTTTCTCTTTTTCTTTCTTTCCAAAAAATGTATAAATTAAGTTCTTAAGATTTGGACACTATAAGTGTCTGACATAGCCACCAACCTTATAAATTTCAAGACCCTCGGACCACTAGCTGGGGCGTGAAGAGTAGTACAACTTCGGCATTGCCAAAGAGAGTCTTTTTTAGGATTCCATACCCAGAGTTTAGAATATTAAAATATATTTTTTGGAATATTAAAAAATATATATTTGAATATTACACATTTATTTAAAAAAGATATAAAGAAAGATTTATTTTGGCTATTCCGAAGTTGTAATATTCTTCAAGCCCCTCCTAGTAGCCCGATAGTCTGGAAATTTAGAAGGTTGGTGGATATGGGTCAGACACTTATAGTGTCCAAAGTCGATAGTACAAAAAACAAAAAAGCTTTTACACTAAGAACTTTCATTTGGATCCCGGTTTGTATAGGGGATACCCAATAGTGGTAAAAAGAAAGCTCCGTGCAAAATTTCAGGTCTCTAGCTCAAAAACTTAGGGACTAGTTTGCATACACACAGACGGACAGACAGACAGACAGACGGTCCGTCCGACATGGCTAGATCAACGCGTCTTCTTTTAATTCACGCTTCAGCTAGTAGGGGGTTCGAGGGTCTTGAAATATATTTTCGTATATATACTTTATGGGGTTTCCGACAACTCCTTCAGTGTGTTACAAACTTCATGACAAACTTCTAATACTATTCACTGCGTGAAGTACTCTTAAAGAAACAAAGCAGAAACAACGAAACACATTGACTCTCTTTTGGGCCGCACTCAGTGAACATCATATACAGAAATATTATACATAATAACCAACTGCTTTAAGCTACAAAGCATTGCTTGATACATAAGCTATTCTAATTGTCATTAGTCTTTTATTAAAATTTTCCGTCTTTTCCGGAGGATTTTCCAAAACTTTTCTTTTATATTCTTTTAACTGGCTTATAACGAACACAACAAAAATCAAATAGGGCAACCCGTTCTTAAGCAATACGCTTACAAAAGAAACGAAATTTCATAATTTGTTTGACCCTTTGGAAAGCCCCAACCCCTTGATAACATAATCGCACAATGACAAAATTCCTATTTTATGTTGTATCGCTTCATCTACTTTCAGAATATAGACATTACTTGGGGCTATGGTTTTTGAGTCACGAGATATATGATTCAGACTCCACATCTACTTTTATGCGTCGATTTTGTTTTCACAAAGTGACCTTTGCCCAACTAAATGCAGTATTTCTCGGAATAGATTGGTATTTTTTGTACAATCGCAGTGATATGACTAATGCTATTAATTTTTTCTATGAAGTGATAAACAATAGTTTTGATGCCTATGCTTCTATAACGCTGTTTCGAAAGTGTCATATAAGCCACCTTGGTTTACAAGAAGACTTTTTTTTGACTTTACTTCTTTTGTAAATCTTGGTTTTAGGGACAAACGGCAAACTGATGTTATTTACACTGACTTCAGTAAAGCATCTCACATTCTCGTGTGCTCATGTACGCTGATGATGTAAAATTGTGCCTTTCATTTAACGATGGTGCCTCTCATCTCAGTCTTCCATCTTTGGTGCATCGTAGGATAGCTCTTGGGATTAGTTTTCTTCATAAGCTCATAGCATTGAATAAATGCACTACTAACTATACCCTACACGATCCTTTCCGAGTCTTATGCACGTCATATAATAAATTCTATCACGTTCTCTCACCCGAGATATCGCCATCATCGATTAATTCCATTGCATTCGCTGCATACGAGACTCATGATCACACTGCAGGCTGGATGAACTGGATGTCGCTGATTTTGGACACCTTTTCCATCTGCAGTATTGTTAATAAACTTAGTTTATATGGCTCTGACCACGCATGGCTTTGAGTAGGGGCATAGCTCGCTACTATTTGCAAATAAATTTACCCCATCGGGTCAGAGGCTGGAATTTCATTTTATCCTTATTTATTATTTTCATGTTTTTTCCCCCTATTTTTGTTTGTTTCTCTTTTATTACTAAGCTTACGATGTCCATCCCTCCGTCTCCTGCTGTATCTCATGAACCGTAATAGTTAGAGAGTTGAAATTTTCACAGAGTGTGTAATTCACTTGTGTGTAGAACGACATATACTAAAAATACACATTTTTAGAAGCATTGTTCTTTAATTTAATTTTTTTTTTTTTTTTTTAGTATACTTTTAAGCTGTTAATTGTAGTATACTTTTAGGCTGTTGAATATGCACACAATTTAATATTTAAAGCAAAAAATCTTGTACGATGGTATGGAACCCTCCGTGTGCGAGTCCGACTCACACTTGTCTGATTTTTTTGTAATTAATTTATTTTAGTTTAAGTTCACTTCAATTTATATTTTTGTCTTTTAAGTGTTAACAATTAACATAATTTTTTTTTTTTTGTTTTAAGCTGACAGTTTTTTTGTCAATGTCATTCAAATAAATAAATATTGAAAATATTGGCTACATGTTTTGGTTACGTTTCTGAAATAGCTTCAGAAGCTGACATGTATCTCCTTTTTAAAAACATTTTCACGTTAAAAGACGATTAAGACGAGAATGGTAACAGCATAGATCTTCTTCTGCTAAACAAATGCTGAAAACTGAGACAAAAAAAAAAAAACAAGTCAAAACACTTAAAAGTTATCATATCATCGTATACAAAATTGGTATATTGAAAACTTATCACCTACGAACACTAGATCATCTTTATGGAAAGCCCACAATTCAGTAAAAACTCCGGTGGAACAAAATTCACCGGTTGGGCACCTTCAGATGAAGAAAAGGCTAAAAAGTATTTGCCAACCATCTCGAACTTGTGTTTTAACCAAACCTACCTATAAACAATTTTGCGCTACCTTAGCTGCAAACAGCTGACTCATGTACATTTCATTTAAAAACCAGCCCAGGTGAAACAATTATTAAAACCCAACTGAGTCAGAGAAAATCTGCAGGCTATGATTTTATTGTGCCAAAAGTGATAACTGAACTTCCTAACGCAGATATAGTGTTTCTTTCATTTTTAACACTATCCTTCGAAATGGATACTTTCCATCCCTCTGGAAGAAATCGGTTATAATAACGGTAATAGATCATGTGCTTCATCATACAGACCTATAAGTCTGCTTCCATATTTTTCTAAATGGTTTGAGAAGGTTCTTATTATTAAACTCAACCATCATTTGCAAATTAATAACATAATCCCGACTCATCAGTTTAGTTTTCGAAGACAGCATGGAACGATGTTTATAGAATCACTGATGAAATAAGAACTACCTTTGAACTACATGGATATTGTTCAGCAGTATTTCTCGACGTTGCTCAAGCTTTTGATCGAGTTTGGCATGAAGGGTTGAATTACAAAATAATGCATTTGCTACCACAAAACTTTCATAAAATTCTACAATCATACATATCAATTCGAGTATTCGTAGTAAGACATAAAAACTTCGTATCAAACGAAATTACAATAAAAGCAGGATTTCCAACTCTGTACGTTTTATTCACTGCAGACATTCCTACAAGTACGAATTGCCATATCGACTTTTGCCGATGACACCGACATAAGCAGCCGCTTCTGTTGTCCACTCAAAGCGTGGTTATTTAACTGGAGAATTACTGTCAATGAACAGAAATGTAAGCATGCTACATTTATTCCGAATCGCCGGACATTTTCTCCAGTTACTTTAATTGGTACATGAATACCGCAGACTCAGGAGGTAACTTATGTTGGCGTTTACCTGGATAAACGACTCACCTGGCGGAAACATATAGAAACAAAAAACATATCTACGAAACTAAAAGCAGAAATGCTACCAGTACGTGGAAAGATCTTGAATCTTACAGAGTGGTACGTGCCACCTGGCCTAGGTACAACGAAAATAGGTCTTTTGGATTAATCAATAGAAGTCGCAAAGATACCGCAAGGCTCGCAACGGTTTTTACTGGTCACTGGTGCGTTGGGACTCACGCGGAGAGACTGGGTATTCCCTTCAGGAGCCTTTGTAGAAGTTGTGGAAACGTAGAAGAAAAAGAATTGCGCATCCACTTTCTATGTCAATGCCCAGCACTGTCAAGAACTAGAAATAATTTTCTGGGTAAACATATCCTCGATAACCTCTCGGACTGTTCGGTCACAAGTCTGGGTGACCTTTTAAAATACCTAAACTTTACGGGATGGGTTCAGCAATACTAATTGTGTTCGGCGAGGAAGTGGTTTCAAAACGGCAATTTTTTTTTTGCGTGCGTTCCACTGCTCTTCTTTCAGATACCTACAATAATACTGCGACAAGAAACAAGAATTCTTTCTGTCAGTTATTTAAAGTGCCAAGATGAGCTCTGCTCGTCAACAGAGCCAACAACTACCAACAATGTCAACGAGAAATGCATATTTCTCGTTTGTCTCTACTATAGAACAAGAACAGTATACTCAGCTACTGCATCGATTGCGTCATCACATCCAGTTACTGTAACAACACCAAAAACCCAAACATATAATCGGAACAACAAATCAATGCTAGAACAAGCAAATAACGAAAATATAGTCTCATCAGAATTGGTAACGGAATCAGCTAATAAAAGTTCTGCTATGCTAGCTGAAGCAAAAAAAACAGACAACTGTAACACTAGTTGCTATCGCATACAAAACGGGACCTCGAAAATTAAAGCGGCAGTGCCGACAGGCATTCACCGCTACATGCAAATACAAAAAAAAAAAACGTAAACTAAGCCCTCTAAAAAACAATACTGGAAAGAAAACGTACTTGGGTAGTAATAGATTCCAACTACTTGCAGAAAAGGATGTACCCGTTAAAAATGCTGACGACGATCAAACAAAACCTAAATCTGCAAAACCTCCCCCCATATATAATCGAGAAAAAAGCTTGGATACGCTTTTGGATGGTTTAAAAAAAATAATTGGGACCAATAACTTCCATATTGTCCCCATTATCAAGGGGAATATTAAGGAAACTAAAGTCCAAATTAACACCGAAAAAAATTATCGTTCTTAATGAAACTAAGATGAACTATTACATCTATCAGTTCAAAAGCAGCAAAGGGCTGGTAATTAAAAGGCATCGAACCCTCTGTGGATTGTAAAGATATTAATAGTGTTCTGGAAGAAAAATGGTTTGAGGTCAAAGTAGTGATCAATATTATTAATAAAAACAGAATACCACACCCAATGTACAAAATTCAATTGGCCCCAAATTCGCAGCATTTAAAGAAAATTTATTAATTTTTTGTTTCCATCTTTATTTATTTATTGAATCACTTTGTACACAAAACCTAACAATAATGTAGAAATCTTAAAATTATGGATTGTTTGATTTACAAGTTCCCTTGGTGGTGAGCTAAAGAAACTTTACAGTGTTGCGTGGTCCTCTCAGGTTCTTGGGGCTAGCAAGTCATTCCGATGTAGGCTCGTTTGAGAGAGTGTACGAGCTAGTGGATTAGGATGTTGCGAGAGTTTGAGTTGATATTTCTGTTTCAATTGAGCAAGTTCAGTTTTAATTAGTGGGATGTTAAGGTTCCTGTGGAAGTTCGCATACGATATGTACCAGGGAGCACCTGTTATAAAGCGAAGTATTTTCGATTGAGCTCTTTGGATGACTTCAATATTACTTGGGCTAGCGTTTCCCCAAAGCTGGGAACCGTAAATCCAGATTGGCTTTATTATGCTGTTATATAGTAGCATCTTTAGATCGAGGCTTAGACCAGATCTTGGGTTTAAGAGCCAGTGGAGGGACTGGGCTTTTAATTTCATGCTGATTTTTTTGGCTTCTTTCTGTTTCCGCCAGGTGAGTCGTCTGTCCAAATGAACTCCTAGGTAGGTGACTTCAGTAGCATGTGAAACAGTGGTGTTGTTAAAGATGATAGACGGACAGTCACTCTTATTTCGGGTGAATGTCACATGCTTACATTTATCCGGATTGACTTTTATATGCCAATAGTCCAGCCAGACTGATACAAGTTGCAGGTGATCGGATAGCTCTTTCGATGCTTTTTTGGGGCAGCATGACCGAATGGTTTGTCAGCGGTGAATAGTACGAATTAGAGCGGACCAAGAACACTGCCTTGTGGAACGCCAGCGTTTATGTGATGCTCATTAGAGGTGAAATTTTTGCATCTCACCACGAGTAGCCTTTTGGTTAGATATGACTCTAGCAGTTTGTGTGAGTTCTGTGGAAGCACGTTTTTTATTTTGTAAATGAGACCATCATGCCATACTCGGTCGAAAGCTTGAGCAACGTTAATGAATATAGCTAAACAGTGTTCAAAAGCAGTTTTGATTTCAGTAGTGACACGGTTTACTTGCTTGATTGTACTGTGTCTTGATCTAAACCCGAATTGATGTGTGGGGATGATGTTGTCTGGTCACACCTTCTTGGTAAACATTTTTTCAATTTTGATAGCACCGGGAGAAAATTTATGGGCCGATATGAAGACACCATTAATTTGTCTTTACCCATTTTAGGGATCATAATTATTACGGACTTCTTCCATAGTGCTGGAAAGTAACCCACTTTGAGTATTGCATTGAAGACCATTTCAAGGAATGATATTGCACTGTTTGGTAGCTCAATAACCATCTTTGGGGTAATGAGGTCGTACCCAGGTGCTTTCTTTGGAATTAGCTCCTTGTAAATTGCCGTTCTTAACTCATGTGAAAATAAAATCCGTTTCTATGCAAATTTGGTTTGAAGACCAATTTGAGATGGTTAGCAAAAGTGGAAGTCTTTTTCTCGTCAGATCCCGCCCAGTTTCCGTTTCGATCCCAAATGGGGCAGTCAGCCGCAATTGGTTCATTGCGGTCTTGTGCTCTCCAAATTGAGAACTTGGTACCCGTTGACGAAAGGTTATCAATGTAGTGGCTTTGGATTTTACGATCAGGTCTTGAGAGCATTGCTTAAATGTGTTTTAGCAGTTTTGAGTCTTTGTAACGATGCTGGAGATCGACTGACCTGCCAATCGCGTCTTAGCCGGCGATTTTCTAAGACTAGGCGTTCAATATCCGCGCTAGTTAAAACTACAGTTTTCTTTGGGTCAGATTGTACAATCGGTGTCGTGGCAACAGCAGCGCTCGCAATGTTTATGTTGAAATGTTCCAGTAAGTAGTCAATGTCACTTCCGGTATCAAGTTTTGAACTCATACATAAATGGGAGCTGACTTATTTTGTATACCTGAGCCAATCAGTTTTCCATGAAGAAAGCATGAAAGAATGATCACTTATTGCGGGGTGCTCCAGTAAATGGAATGTGACTGGGGAATGGTCTGATGATAACTCGGTATGGGTTTCCGTTGAAATCACACTACGAGAAATGTTGCGAGTAACTGCGAAGTCGGTTAGGTCTGGAATTTTACTTGGATCAGCTGGCCAATATGTAGGCCTGCCCGGAGGAGCAAAGTTGGTTTTATTGTCTTGGTTTACTATTGTGTTGTAGAGCTGTTTTCCTTTAGGATTTACAAGTCGAGAGCCCCAGTAGGGGTGCTTAGCACTATAGTCACCTGCTGCAAAAAATTTGGACTCTAGGGTGTCAAAGAACTGCTTGAAGCATGATTCGGAAATGGAAAATCTGGGTGGACAATAGACGGATGAAAGCGTCAAGTTACCATTTGAGGTTTCAATGACAATCGACGTAACCTGCATATAATTCCGCGAGTATGATACCGAATTATAGTGTTTTATTCGCTTTCTAAAAAGTATACTCGTTCCGCCGTGTGCTTTGCCATCAGGGTGTTTTGTGGCGTAGAAAGAGTTGCCTGGTATCTCGAATTTATGTCTGTTTGAAAGGTGCGTTTCCGAGAGCAATGTAACATAAGTTTCTGTATCGGATAGGTATTTTATGAGCTCAAGCTTATGTTTCGATATGCCATTTGCGTTCCAGGATGTTATTTTAAAAGAGGACATGTTAAGTACGGAGTTTTTGTAAGATTAGATTTTGCGTTTTTAGTATCTCTTGAAGTATGTTTTGCATCATAGCAGTAGTCTGAGACATAAATTGTATAAAACTGGCAATCATATTTTCAAGAGAGCTATGAGGTGTGAGTGGTGTTGTTTTTTTATGTATAGAATGCTGTGACAGCTCATTTTGAGATAGTTGATTATACTCTTGGCAGTGTTTGTTACTTTCTTTGGCTTTTATGGGTATTTGTTGCGATCCAGGTCACAACCCGGATGCGTATGTAATGTTGGGAGTGGTATTTCATCGTGATTTGTGGGATAGACTCGGGCCGGCTACGGGCAGTTGATTTGCGCTGGTTCATCCAATTTTTCAGTTCTTTAAAAACTTGGCAGCCTATATAATTCGCAGTATGATTACCGCAGCAGTTACTGCATTTTTTTTGACGTTGTGTCCGTTTTATTCATAGAGCAGCTTGAGGACTCGTGAAGGTCACCACATGATACACAGACAGAAGGTGGTGTACAATACGATTTCGTGTGGCCGAATTCCTGACAGTTTGTGCACTGCACAGGGTCTGCGCGCTTTTGAGGTTCCTCTACAGTGATTTTGCGGTGAAGTAAGTATTGTAAATTGTATATTGGGTGGATCTGGTTTATTTTCTCACGTTTATCATCATGAGAAAGTTCGACCTTGAACATGGGCTGTGGGATTTTGATTCTAGTCATGATGTTAATTTCAACATTGGTTGGAAACTCTTTTTCTTCAAGCGAACTTTTTATTTCTTTGGTGGCAACACCAGCTTCAATTCCTTTTCTAACCACTATCAGCCCTCTACTGCTATTAACTTGGTACGTAAATAACTTTGGTTGGCATCAGTGAGGAATTTCGAAACTATCTTGTAATTATTCCCAGTATAGGTTTGTAATTTAGTTTCATGTACTTTTCCTTTGGTTAACGGGACAATGTGAAAGTTGTTGTTGCCGATAAGTTGCGCTAGCTGTGAAACTAGATTATTTGAACTGCGTTCACGAATATAAATTGGGGGAGGCTTAGTTTGCTTGACTTTTGGGGCCGTTTCTACATCTGTGAGATCATTGCTTAGGGCTGCAAATCTATTTCCTTTCAAGACGTTGGATTCATTGTCGTGGGTTGGGGTAGATGAGGTATTCGATTTTTTGGAATTGTTACCAGAGCTTGATTTTTGTGGACTGTGTTTTCGTTTAATCTGTACATAGCGATCAATTGCAGTCTGTACAGCCGAACTTTTTGATATTGCGGTATCCTTTTTGTGCGGGATAGATGTTTCCGTTATTTTTTTGCTTAGATGAGTAGCCAAAGCATTTTGACGTGCTGCTGTAAGAGGGACAGAGTTAGTAACATTTAAATTTTTTTTACCTTTTGAGCTGGATATGTGTGCTGCTTTTCTCTGGACTGTGTTAAAGACAGGTGCCAAAGTCGATACAGTGACCAATGAGGCCATTGAATGCGTAGTTGTTGTTGTGAGCGGATTGTGAAGTACCCGCAGTTGGACTCAAGAGCGTTGGGTTCGCTCATTATTATTGTTGCACTTGAATAATTATTGCTGTTTAACTTATTTTATTTATTTATTGAAATATTAGAATAATCCGCGCATGCGACTGCTTTCGATGACGTTCAAAATATGTGTGATTTAAAGAAAAATTAAGTGCATCCTTTTTATAATCTTATATTTGCCGCAAATTGTCAGTTAAGTCGCAATAATCCGGAACATAAAAAATTTAGCAATTATAGAGGCTGTCCTGTATATAAGGAGCTCAAGAACGGACTGCAGTCAAAAAAAAATCCAATCCGTGTTAGACCTGAGCCCATTCGTATAGGAACAACGACAGATACATGTCCTCCATCTAACATGCTTGTAACCTCAAATGTATCTTATGCCAGTGCCCTACACTTAGGCTCTCAACAACAAAGTGCAAAAATTAATGTGAAGCCTAAGGCACAAATGTCTCAACGAAATGAACCAAATACACAAACCAATTCAACTCCTATTCATAATGCGTGTAATGAGCCAGTGATGCAACCACAAAATTCTAGTGAAACCATGATGATGAATTTGTTACAGACCCAGAATCAATCAATTTTAATGTTGCAAAACTCTTTACAAGAGATGATGAAAATCCAAATAAATATTTTGGATAAGATTAATTCCTTATAATGACTCATATAAAAATAACTCACTGGAACGCAAATGGTGTTTCGCAGCACAAACTAGAGATCATTAAGTATCTAGAGAACAGTAATGTAGATGTGGTGCTTGTCTCCGAGACTCACTTGACCTTCAACAACAACTTCTTCATACCAGGCTATCTAGTTTATACGACAAATCATTAGGATGGAAAAGCCCATGCATAATTTTAAGAAATCGTATAAAATACCAGTCTCTGGAGCCTTACTCATCCAATCATCTACAAGCAACGTCGATTCGGATACAAACGCGTCATGGTAATCTGACGTTATCTGCTGTATATCCTCCACATTTCTCAATATCTGAAGATACGTTAAAAAATTTCTTTGTTAGCCTTGGAAAACGATTTTTGGCGGCCGGTGACTACAATGCTAAACACACCTATTGGGGTTCTCGTTTAGTGAATCCAAAAGGTCGGCAACTCTACAACACTCTTGTAAATTGGATTTCGTTTCTTTGGGTAGGCCTACATACTTTACATGATTTATTTACTGCAGAGATTCCAACATCTACTCAAAATGTCACATCGACTTTGGCCAATGACACTGCCATTATCAGCCGCTCCCGTTGCCCGTTTCATCATCTTAAAATCATCCAGGAGTGGTTATCTAACTGGAGAATTACTGTCAATGAGGGGAAATGTAAGTACATTACATTTACATTGAATCGTCGGGCATGCTCTCCAGTAACGTTAAATGGTGCTACAATTCCTCAAACTAAAGAGGCATCTTATCTTCGTGTTCACCTGGACAGACGTCTCACCTGGCGGAACCACATAGAAGCGAAAAAGGCGTATATAAAACTAAGGGCACAAAGTCTCCATTGGCTAATTAACTCTAAATCTGCTCTGAGACTTGAGTACAAGGTGTTACTGTATAACGCTGTTATCAAGCCAATCTGGACTTATGGTTCTGAATTGTGGGGTACCGTAACCCTGAGTAATATCGAAGTTATACAAAGAGCACAATTCAAGATACTTAGAACAATTACAGGAGCTCCATGGTATATCAGGAGTGAAGACAGTAAACGCGATGAGCAGAAGCAAAGGACAACTACTTACAACGAAAAATGTTTGTCGTTTTCAATAGCATATATAGAAGTAGAAGCCAACAAAATGGGATCCTGCACAAATATTTTGTAAACAATTTGGTCATCGAACATGTCAAAGCAAAAGCAAAAGCAACAGCAACAATATCGTAAGGAATAGAGAAAATAGAGAAGAATAAAAAATCAGCCAAGTGTGAGTCGGACTCGCACACGGAGGGTTCCATACCATCGTACAAGATTTTTTGCTTAAAATATAAATTATGCGCATATTGAACAGCCTAAACGTATACTACAATTAACAGCTTAAAAAAGTACTACAAAAAAAAAGAAATTTTGTTAAACAAAAGGTTAAATAAAAGAACAATGCTTCTAAAAATGTATTTTTAGTGTTTGTCGTTCTACACACAAGTGAATTACACACTATGTGAAAATTTCAACTCTCTTCATGAGATAGAGCAGGAGACGGACGGACGGACATCGTAAGCTTAGTATTAGGGTCCCGTTAGCTGCTATGGGTACGGAACCCTACAAAATTGACCTGCCTCACCTATATAATCACACTATTGAAGTGAAACTGCTGCACAATATGTTAGAAATCAAATTTTAAAATAATTATTATTCATGTATTTCATTATTAAAGAAACAATTTTAGTTTTGAAAGCATATTTATAATTAATAATCTATATAATTAAATGGAAAACATTGATTTGTGACCATTTTCCCGTTTAAACCACTGAACCGATTTTTAAAGAACTATTCCAATTAAAATGTGTTTTTCGATAGATTTGAACCCCTGTTATTTTATCAAAATAGGTCCAGCGGTTTAGGAGTAACAACAACACACAGCCGTTGATGATGCAGTAGAATCAGAAAATAGAGAGCTTTGTGTGCCTCTCTCTTTTCTCTTCTGTTCTGTTCCATTGCAGTACGCTTATCAGTTGCGTGAGGCTGTGTTATTGTTGTTATTCTATTTTCGTTGTATACACATCAGAGATGTACTATACAAAATATTTTGCACATGAAGAATAAAGTATGCAAGAATGAAATAGTCAAAGCAGACATAAGTTAACGTGCAAGTGTATGTGTGTGTATGGGCATTAACGTTAACGGAACTCACATGCGCGTAAAACGAATGCATCGAAAATCAATAGATTGCGAGGTGTTAACAGGTGTAGCGCGTAATATTCGAATTTTAGTTCCCTGTATTAATTTGACTTATTCGGGAACTCTTTTACCGTTCAAATTTCAAAGAACTCAAGTTCCAGTCATTCCAGCTTTTGCGATGACAAACGTTTCAAAAAGTTTGAATTTTGTTGAGACAGCTGTGTTTAGTCACGGACAATTGTATATTGCCGCCAGTAGAGTTCGATCATTCAATGAATTGCGATTTTATATTTCTGAGACATCAGATCAGGGCCATTTATCACGTGATAGTAGAGTTTTCACAAAGAACATTGTTTACAGAGAAGTTATTAGCACTTAGAAAAACAAATGTTTTTTGAAGTGAAAACTCTTAAGCGGCGTTGGGCAAAAATTTAGTGTAAAATTTTGAGTAGAAAAATTAAAATTTTAACGTTTTGGGATTCTGTATCTCATGAACCGCATTAGGTAGACACTTTAAATTTTCACAGAATGTGTATTTCTATTGCTATATTCCCAACAAATAATAAAATTTAAAGATAAAAAGTGTTAATAAAGAGATTACAATTCCACAACAACAACAAGTAGGTTGTATGTTATAAAAATGTTTATAACAACAACATGCAAGCAACCAGCTTGTGTGTTGTACAAAAACAAGCGAATGTTCGAAGAATAGAGAACGAGAACCACACAGAAGCTCGCAGTTGATCTTATTTTTGTGCAAGAGGGGACAGACGGCAAACGTAAACACTGTTTTACACAACAACAAAAGTTTTTGGTCTTATTTATTATTAACTGAGTACTCACAAAGAATATTAAATATAAAGTTGTATTTGTTTTGAGATGATCTCTATCTATCTGTTTTTAAGAAGTTTCACTTCTATAACGTGTACGATGGTACATCCATCCGTCACAGAGCTCTATCTTATGAACCGTAGTTGATAGACAGTTAAAGTTTTCACAGAGTATATATTCCAATTGCCGCTACAATGACAAATAATAAAATTGGAAAATCCACCGGAAAAGTCAGAAAATCTCAATAAATGACTAATCTCAATTATAATTGCTTATGTTTCAAGCAATATTAAGCAGTTTGTTATTATTTATGTTATTTCTGTATATGATGTTCAGTGAGAGCGTGGCAAGAGAGAGTCAGTATGTTTCGTTGTTTCTGCTTTGCTTGGACGATGGTACGGATCCCTCCGTTTGCGAGTCCGTGAGAAAAAATGTCCCAGATAAAAGCTTTCGTTTCAAGCGCTATTACAATTCTCCTCGCCAAAATCATATTTGGGGGATAAATGACAAATGAATACCACCAATATGATCACGCTTGAAGCGAGAAAAAAATAACAAAAAAATCTATTGCCTCAAATCCTTGGCATGACAATTACCAATACCTATGATCTTCTAATTCATTGTACGCCCCTGTTGTGATGCTATCATTTTCTGTGTCTTTCGTAGAATCTCAAAAGAGTCGGTCCGATTAAAACTCACTGAACCATCATCTAAAATTTGTAATTTTCTTAATAACGCATACTGGTTTCCGTCTGTGCTCATTTGTTATCCAAACGATAAATTGTATGGTGTCGTACCAATTGCCGAATGCGTACTGGATCTCAACGCACAAGAAATGCTACTCATGTTCATATCCCCAATGGTTTGGTCCGGACTGATGTATGCCTTTATAGCTGAGCGGTTCACTATTTCCGTAGCATTCACTTAGGGAGCGTGATATGCGGTGTATATGTGCTGTATTCCGTATTTCTGCAACAACTCATTAAAGACAGTTGACTTGAATTGTACTCCATTATCCGAAAGTATTTTACGACTGTAAACAGTAGGTAAACCTTGCTTGATCTTGGATAGGTTCCTAAGAAATCTACATACAATTTCTGAAACAAACTACAATATTTGTATGTACACCTTTGACAACACATCGGGTACCACATTTTGAATACCTTTGTGATGTTCTATATGGAAACTATAGCCCTGTAGATTCAATGCCCAACGAGTCAACTCGAACTAAGATCCCTTTGAGTCATTAGCCACTTTAATGATGCATGATCAGTAATGACGGTAAAATGGCTCTAACCGACCTATTCTTAGAAACATCACAAAGTTAGGAAAAAAACATCATTCAAAGAGCTTTCTCGCACACGTTGAAAGCTTCGCTCATAAAAAAATCCTTTTTTTTTTAATTATAGTTTATGCAGGTTTGCCAACTTAGAAGAAAATGAAAATATGTTGGAAATATTACATATTTTATAAAAAAAAAGAATATTATAAAAAGTGAAAATGAAAGTATTTTTAGGGGTTCTCCGAGTAATTCTGACTATATATATTTTTTTTTCTGAATTTGACTTTTTCCACCAAGTTGGCAAGCGTGATTTTATCTTATATGTATTTGCGAATGTATGCAATTCATCTATCAATTGATGGCACAATATTTTTAAAAATCGATAATATTTCACAAAACTATTAACCGACATTGAAAATAGATCACTATGATCACGAAATAATTTTTTTTTTCCGTAATTTCTTCATCTTCCAAAATTTCTGCGAGCAAACAGCAAAACACAAGATTGTCCATTTTACAGAGCGATAACAGTGCACACCAATATTTAACATTTTTGTGTGATTTTGTGCGAAAGACGTGCTCGACAGATAATCTTTGCCAAATGATGTTTTTTCAAAAGCTTTTTGATGGTTAAAGCTTTTCTTGTGATGGAGAAATGGCTTAACAGCAATCGAATGATGATGTTAGGCGTTAACAGCATCATTTCTTTTTTGTGATATTTCTGAGAATAGGTCGGTAAATTTTTTGATGCATTCTTTTTGGGAAACCGAATAATTACGTTATGCTTTATTCAGTTTCTTTGATATAAATGACATTGGCACTTCATCATTACAACGATTTATTTGAACTAACACCCCACCTATATATAAAAAGAAAGGTTTATTAAAATTCAGGCTATGTAATACCGGTGATGTGCCTTGAGTTCCTCAAATGCGTGTTGAGCTTGCTTTGGCCATGTGAATTCCTTGATATTTTTCAAAGCATCAGTCATGGGAAAAGTAATGGCAGCATAATTCTGTTTTTAAGAAGTTTCAATTATATCAAGTGTACGATGGTACACGCGCATTTTTATTTTTCTAGAATGCGGTGGATTGTGTCGGCCACACAACGAAGTTGGCCGGGCTTATTTAAAAAATTGGGTTAAATAATGTATTGATTTATATGACATAGACCAGCAAAGTCTCAGCGACTTGCACATAAATTAATATGCGAGATCGGCGTAGTGTAGGGCACACACAAATAAAAGGCATACTTGAAATTCGCTCACTGCATGAGCACATATGATTGAAGAGAAGAGCGAAAATGCAACTGTAGTAATTGCAGGTGTATTGTTGTGTGTATTTTTGATTTTTTTTTTGTTGAAATAAGAAGAGAGAAGATGATTGCTCTTTGTGAGCGACTTGTGTCGTGTTGTTTATTTCATAGTCTTTGTTCCATACAATGTATTGAATATATTATGTACATCTCATTGACTAAAGATAATATATAAAATAATCCTAATACTTTTGTTAACAGAGCAGACAGACAGAGAAAATTTATAGCGCCACACACACGTACGGTTTGAATATTCTTTTTCTGTTATACTGTTATTAGCGTAGTGTGTTTTACTCACATTTTATTTTATTAATATAATAATATTAAAAAGTTCATAAAATATTTAAGGAAAATTATGCTGTTCACAGAGCAGACAGAGAGTACAAACATTGAATTTTGTTCTGTTCTACTATTATCCGCTTCATATTCGATCGTGCGTTCGTTCGTCAAGCTGTGTGGTCATGAAGCACCTTTATATGTTTATAAAATATTTATTAAAATATTGAATATTTATTAAAAAATTAAATATTTACTAATACATTATTTATTAAAATATAACACATTTATTTAAATAAAAATATAAGAAAAAATTGAACCTATGACGAGATCTCACGTACGAATTATTTTGCATATACTCAACCGACGCCTTAGTACCCTCGGCCAACGACTACTATTGTCTGAAATGGGCTTAGAATATGTTTTGAGTATACAGAAATATTACATTGTTGTTTACTTATGCGTAGCATCACTATATTCTCTCTGTTACAGTTTGAGTATCAACAAAGAACACAGTTTAAGTGACACTTTATTGTACAATTACTCTTTATAAGTTTGAAATTTAATGTGGGTTTGTATGGGAGGTACTCCTACTGGTAAACCTGATCCCTGAAATTTACATGGTTGATGGATATGGAACAGAAACTTAGTGTCCAAATTTCAATTCAATAAGTCAAAAAACTTTTTCTGATAAAAACATTAATTTGAAAGGGGGTTTGTATGGGAGGTACCCCCTAGTGGTCCGATTCGGCTGATTTCCGAACTTGATCAGCGTTTGGTAAAAAAAAACCTTTGTACAAAATTTCAGCTCTTTAGCTCAAAAACTGAAGGAATAGTGCTGCGAACAGACGGACATGGCTAAATCAATTCGTCTCATCGAGCTGATCACAAATATATATACTTTATGTGGTCTGCGATGTCTCCTTCTGTGTGTTACAAACTTCATGACAAACTTATAATATAACACACTCCCGTGAAGAGTATAATAATAAAAAAATGCTGTAAGGTGTTAAACAAGATCATATCAAATCGACTCTGGTGGCTAGTTGCCAGAGACAAGCTCATTGATACTCTTCAATAAGATTTCAGAGAAGGGAAATCTATATAAGACTCTCAAAATACACTTGATTTTCATGTATCCTCCTCCCTTTCCACAGAGAACCACATCTCCATCATATCCTTAGATTTCATGACAGCGTTTCACAAAATAGGTGTATAAACGAACTTAAAATTTGTAAAAATAATATTGTACGTGTTAAATTTTATGAAAAATCGAAAAATATCAGTCTGCGTTGATAATCATTATTCCAACAACTTTACCCTTTCACAACGGTATCCCTCAATGATCCTCATTATCAGTAATTCACTTTCTTATATCTTTCAATAAACTGAATAAAATCTTCTCATTGCACCGCTCAGCTCGACGACATCATTAAAAAATTTACAAAAATGGTCCTCCTGCTGTTTAGCGATCTTCTCCAGTGGTGCAAATATTTAGGTGCTAAGCTATCAGTCTCCAAATGCAAACCCCTTCATGTATGTTGAAAAAGATCGTGCTCTTTCTCCTTGGCCTTTCACTTCGCTACAATAGAAAATGTAGATACTCTCAGAATACTAGGTATTATTTTTACCAAAATATACTATTGGTATGAACACATTGATTATCATTATCAAAAAAACTAAACGTAATCAAATGCCTATCCAGCTGCAGATATAATTATAACCACATTATTGTCGGTAGTTAATGCAATCATGCTATCTAAAATTGACTACGGTTATATCTCTATGGTAATAGCCTTTAATCCCAATTAAACAAATTCAAAGCTATTTATCACTCTGCACTTAGATTTGCTCTAGGAGTCTTCCGTACATCCCCCATTAACTACCTACTCTCCGAAACAAAAACTTTGCCTTTAGAACTTAGATTTTATCTTAGCACTGTTAGGTTTAAGAATTTATATATTCAAATTTTGAATGCACAATAAATAAATTTTATTTTATTTTTCGTCATTATCAATTTGCAACTCGAGCAGTGCAGACGTGTTCAGTGCATATAACATTTTATAAAAATAAATAAATAAATAAATAAAAATATATAAATTAAAATAAAAATTAAAAAAAAAAAGTGAAAAACTGAAGTGTTAGATGAGCTCTGCTCGTCAAAACAGTCAAAAGCCTCCAATAAAGACAACGAGAAACGCCTATATTTCGATTGTCTCTATGGACTGCAACAACAAAAACAATGATTCTTTGCTTAGCACAAATTTGCGTGAGCATAGAGCACGACTAGCTCTCCTGCTCTGTGCTCTATTAGCGCAAGCACCAGACATTCGCTACCATGGAGCGCTCAGTGCCCATCTCCGCAAACACCTTTTTACTTAATCCCAGCAACTATTGCATCAGTAGGTACAACAAACACAACACAAAGTATTCCGTATACAAAAACAGCTAATACAGCATCATCATCTACAGTTTATACTCAGCAACTGCATCGATCGCGTCATCGCATGCAGTTACTACAAGAACAAATACCCAAACATATAACCGCAATAATAGCAATGCGTCCAATCAGGCATCGATCGCGTCATTGGCCAGTTCTGCAGTTATACCTACAACAAAAGCACTCACGCAAGTACAAAGTGCCAATTACAAGAGGAACCGTACAACGCAATCAACCGAAAAACTGACTGCACACAATCAAAACAACGACAAAAAGCAGCGAAGCAAAGTACAAAAAACGGTACAGAGTAAAGTAAAAGAACACTGTTCAAGCACAAATAAAAGGCCGCGATTAAATAAACAAACAACTGTATCTAATGCTGAAAGTTGCTATGCAAATTACTATCGTCCGCTTACAACTATTATGGACAGTGAAACCACTGTAGATGATTATTAACTGATCAAGCAGTTGATGACTCGGTACCTTCAGTCACACCAAATATAAAAATTCCTCCTATTACTGTGCTAAAGAAAAGCGCTAAATACATACATGATATGTTTAAGGAAATAAAAATGAATACATACTACGTTAAAACTATACCTATTGGCATCAAAGTAATTGTCAATAGTATTGACTGCTTCAATACTGTTTGTGATCGTCTTAAAAACGACAATTGTGAGTTCTTCTCTTATGAGAACAGAGAAACAAAGCCATACAAAGCCGTCCTCTCTAGTCTCGACAAGCTACCCAATAATGAGGTTAAATCTTAATATCTCATGGTCTAAAATGCTCTGATGTGAAAACAATTGAAAATAGCACTAACTCAGGTCTAAAAATTCTTTTATATGTGGTGTACTTCGAAAACAAAACTATTATCTTAAAGGAACTGAAACAAAAATATTCCTGTATATATCACACGAAAGTGAGATGGGAATATAAAACTAAATCCTTAAATAAGGTAACCCAATGCTTCTAACTCTTCGGGCATGGATCTAATAGCTGTAATGTGAAAACCTCTTGTGCTAATTGTGCCGATCAACATCATACAACTGCCTGTACGTCACCAACCACGGCACGTTGTGCTAATTGCAATGGTGAACATCGATCCACTGATCCTAACTGTCCATGCCGTTCTTCGTATTTATCTCTTCTTCGAAGTCGTATGACTAACAACACTCATGTCAACAGACCAAGGAATAATCATCACGACATCAAGAGTAGCAGAAATGGTAGGCACTATAATGGTAACTATGGTTTAGACTATCCGACTTTAACGAGCAATATAGTTCGACATAGCTTCCATACGCCACGCATTATATCTTCTGCTATTGACTCAAAAGATAACATCCCATCCAGCAGTAACAATGCTCCACAAATGCTTGACTACAGGAATGCCCTACTGAATTCACCAACGCAATCAACGAATGATCTCTTTACCATTGATGAAATCAATTCGCTCATCACTGAACTGCTAAAATTGAGGAACTGTACCAGTAAGAGTGAACAATTTAATATCATAACTCAGTTAGCTTGTAAGTACCTTTATGCAGCTAAGTAGTAACCATCTTAATATCATGGCATGGAATTCACGTGCCGTCCGCTCCAAAAAATCAGAACTAGCAAATTTCTTGAACCATAATAATATCCATGTGTGTTTATTAAGTGAAACTTGGTTGACTAATAAGGATCGGTTTATAATTCCAAATTACACAGTTTATAGGAAAGATCGTACTGCAAGTAGGGGAGGCGGCGTAGCTTTAGCAATAACTAATAATTATAAACATAGAGAGGTTCCTATTGTTAATACGCATGTAATTGAGAACGTAGGTGTAGAAGTTATTATTGACTCGCAAAGTTCTATAAAAATATTTTCAATACACTTTCCAGGTGCATCGGCGTAATGTATAGACAGTTCTTGCATTCTGGTAAATGAGAAGTCACACCATAGAAGCTTGTTCAAGGCAGATTTGCTAAAGTTCTCACGAATAAACGGTCACTTTTTATTAGGTGGTGATTTCAATTCTAGGAATAGGCTATGGAACTGTAGTATAGCAAACTGTTGGGGGAACATACTTTATGAAATGTCCTATAATGACAAATTTTCAGTACTGTACCCCAGGGACCCAACGTATATTCCATTTAGCTACAAGGCAAAACCCTCAACACTAGACCTCTTCATTTCAAACTGTCCAAACTTAATGTCTGAACCATTAGCCCTTAACGATCTCTCATCAGACCACCTTCCTGTTATCATCAAAGTTAATGCTAAACCATGTGTAATTAAAAAACCTTTTCCAGTTTAATCTAGAGCTAATTGAAAATGTTCAAGGAACCTGAACCTTAACTTTTGTCAAATGCGTTCTGATTTCATTGCTCCTCCTAATATAGAGCTGATAGATAAAATGGTTGACTTAATTAAAAGGGAAGTAACTGCTGCACTTGAAATTGCAGTTCCTAGAAAATCATCTAAGCAACTCTGCAAAAAGTTACCAAATCACATCTCTGAGCTTATTAAAATAAAAAATATAGTTAATAGACGTTGGATAAGAACAAGGCAACCTATGTATAAAGCTCAGTTAACAATACTACTTGGAAACAAAAAGCTTGCGAACCTAGATAAAAATTCCAAAAGTTTCTGGCAAATAACCAAATTAACTAAAAACAAAAATATCTTTATTCCAAGCTTTCAATATAATGATAAAACGTATTGTACTCGACAAGAGAAAGCCAATTTATTTGCAGAAATATTTCCAGAAGAACACAAACTTACGGAATCTCTTTCAGACAGTGAAACCATTAAAACGATCAAGAGTTCCATCAGTGATCTTGACAACAATCGTTCATTTGATGTGCCTTCTGTATCAACTGATGATATTAAGAGTATTATCTGTATGCTTGAGAAAACCACCAGTTTCACCTGAAAACTACCGCCCCATCAGCTTGTTATGCTGCTTTTCTAAATTATTTGAAAAAGTTTTGAAGATGAGACTTAACTCTCATCTCGAAACACATTCCATTATACCAGCGTCTCAATTTGGCTTCAGGTCGCATTTAAGTTGCAAAATTTTTAAAACAAAATTTGCAAGACAAAAAATCGGTTGGATTGGTTGCCTTAGATATACAAGCAGCTTTCGATACAGTATGCCATGATGGTTTAATTCATAAATTAATGGTCACGAATACACCTGTCTACTTAACAAAAATCGTACAAGGTTTTGTTACAAACAGACACTTTTTTATTGAATTAAACCTTTGATAATCGAAATTCACTTATATAGGGTCTATACTATGTATATAAGTTCGCGCATAATTGGTACTTATCTCTCTAGTCTATCATTAGAACTATCAAGTACCAATTAACTAGTCTAAGTTAGTTAAGTTAGTGTAAAGAGTCGTTATTTAAGGTTTTTTCCCATTTTTCTTTAGCATAAAATGTGTATAAAAATATAGCTTATTTATTTAATAAATTGTAACTATTTTTCAGTAGCTTAGTAGATTAAAAACATGAAAACTAAACTCTATAAAATAGGAAAGATAATTAATTATGTATGCATTGTATAAATTATGGGTTAATAAATGATTTGAATAAATAAATTTTATTAATCTATTATTCATTCCTATGACTCCCCATAACTTCCCCTCTAAAGATTTTTTGATGTGTAAAAATCTTTAGGCTCAGGGGGTTAAAATCTCGTTTCACAATACAGATGTAAAACAGAATAAGACGAAATCGGTGTGAGGTATATGATAGTGTATTGGTGCAAAAATCAAATTTAAATCTAAATATATACGTTTAGATCTAAATATGTAATTAAGCAGCGTAAAGTGAGTAAAGGCGCTGGCTTAAATGAGGACACGGGTTCAAATCTTTGTGGCGGCAATTTTTTGAGTTGCGCGAAATCCTCTCTTTCTCTCTTTCATTACAATTATAATAAGATTTCCAATTTAAAACAAACCATGATTTCTCTAAGTATTTCTCAATGAGTATTAAATCGTACGGCAAACAACAACAAAATCTACGTTATCGCGAAAGTGTTTTAGACAAAATGCAGAGAAGAAACGAAATAGAAAAAAAAGTTTACTTGTGTGTGTGTATTATAGCTGCATGCAATGTATGTACACAGAATGCTCATGCTATGCCTAAGAGTTTTACAAAAACAAATGAGCATGATGAGTATAGGGCTTGGGCACCTCTGGTCTATATATTCCTCAAATATTTGCATGTATACTGGTTAATAACTGTTACTGGCAATATAGTGCGTTCTCTGTATGTGAACATTGCAGGCATGAAATATACTCGTATAATTTGTAATGAGCTAGAGAGAGATAGAAAGTATGTTTGTGTCCGTCGCACTTACTGAAATCTCTATCATTGGCTTTCTGCCATTACACTGCATTTTTAGAAGCATTGTTCTTTAATTTAACCTATTGTTTGACAATTTTTTTTTAGTATACCTTAAGCTGTTAATTGTAGTATACTTTTAGGCTGTTCAATATAAACATAATTTTATATTTTAAGCAAAAAATCTTGTACGATGGTACGGAACCCTCCGTGTGCGAGTCCGACTCACACTTGGCTGATTTTTTTTTTATTTGGCACAAGACATACTGAACCGATTTTAATACTTTTTCTTTTGAAACAACAAATGAATGCTAATGAAAGGAGTTGCATACTTATTTTTTAATTTTTTAAAGGTAAATATACTTTTTGTACTCTTCACGCAGTGAATAGTATTATAAGTTTGTCATGAAATGTGTAACACACAGAAGGAGACATCGGATACCCCATAAAGTATATATAATCTTGATTAGCGCGACGAGACGAGTTGATCTAGCGATTTCCGTCTGCCCGTCTGTCCATCTGACCGTCTGTATGTATGCAAACTAGGCCCTCAGTTTTTGAGTTAGAGTGCTGAAATTTTGCACGGAGCTCTCTTTTTATCAAACGCAATACGTTTTTCGTTTTTTTTTTGTACCATCGAGATGATATTTTGACACTAAAAGATTCTGACCCATATCCACCAATCTTATAAATTTCAAGTCTCTTGGACTGCTAGCAGGGATGTGAAGAGTATTACAACTTTGGCATACCCAAAGTTATTTTTTTTTTTTTTATTTTTCCTTGCGATTGTTGTCGAATATGATTCAAATCTATGGTCGCATCATGACCCTGTGTTAAAACATCTCTTTATAAATCGTCGCATCATGACCCTGTGTTAAAACATCTCTTTATAAATCATCAACAAAATAAATTAAATAGTTTTTTATCATGACCGTGTAAAGTTGGGCGGATGCGCTAGAAATTATATATAATGTATCATTAACCACCATATTGTCAGTTCTAAGTACAATATTATAATTTAATTTAATGTCGCCGTAAAGACGACAGCAATACGTTCATTGTTATTCATAACTATATATATTTTTTGAAATACAGCAAGGAGACCAAGTCGAGGAGTTGGGTGAAGAAAATAAGTCTCTTCTGTGGTGCTTGGTGAAACAAGTGCGTCCTGGCATGGACCTAAGTAAGGTGGTACTTCCAACGTTTATACTTGAGCCACGATCGTTTCTTGACAAACTTTGTGACTCCTACTTTCATGCAGATATATTATCAAAGTATGTATCACTGTTCAGATATAAACGTTGTCTAACTATCTACTTTTTTCAGGGCAGTTATTGAGGATGATCCATTTATCCGTATTAAATATATTGTGCAATGGTACCTTTCCGGGTTTTATAAGAAAGCTAAAGGTCTTAAAAAGCCTTATAATCCGATTTTGGGAGAAGCATTCCGTTGTTATTGGCAGCATGGTAATGGCACGCGTACATTCTACATTGCTGAACAGGTTTCACATCATCCGCCAGTATCAGCATTTTATGTAACAAATCGGCAAGATGGTTTTTCTATTAATTGCTCTATTTTGGCCAAATCAAAGTTTTATGGCAATAGTACGTCTGCAATGTTAGAAGGCGTGGCAACATTAATACTGTTGCCACGTGCTGAAAGCTACACGTTGAACACTCCATACGCACACTGCAAAGGTATACTGATGGGCACGCTGTCTATGGAGTTAGGAGGCAAGGTTACTATTAACTGTGAAAGCACTGGTTACAAAACAGAATTAGAATTTAAGTTAAAACCATTCCTTGGCACTAATGAAAACACGAATATAGTGTCTGGAAAAATAAAGCTAGGCAAACAAACAATTGCTACAATACACGGACGTTGGGATAGTGAAATGTTTATTCGGGATGTAAAAGGTGGCGAAGAAAGTTTGCTATTTGGTGCAAATAATGAAATAAAAAAACAACGCTTGGCACGTTTTGTTGTCCCACTTGAAGCGCAGTTACCAAATGAATCAGAACGTTTATGGCATAAAGTATCTCAAGCAATTCTAGCAGAAAACCAAGAGTTGGCTACAGAAGAAAAGACTTTAATTGAGGAAAAACAACGTATTGATGTACAAGATCGTACGGTGACGAATACAGAATGGATTCCGGAACATTTTGAGATTGATAAACAATCTGATATGTGGCATTATAAGCATGAAGATTTACGGCCTTGGGATTCACGAATTGACCTTAGACAATACGAATGTAATTTCATAATAAAAACCACTAAAAAGGTTAATACAATGCCAATTGGTTGTGCTGCCAGTATTGTGAGCCTTGAGATACCTATTATACGAGAAAATTTAGTTAAAACACAGTCATCAAAACTGTTGGCAAATAAAACTTTTGAGCAATCCAATACTGATATTTCATCGACTCCAAATTTTAACACAATAACTGGTCAACAGTAAGTATATTTTATTAATATGTGCCAATAATTCCATCGAATGAGATTAAAAATCGAAGTATAAAAGATTTTTGTTTGGAATAAAATCATAATTTTCTTTATATTTAGATTAATTCAAGCTATTGAACGTGTAAATATTGCGCTTGACAAACACACAAGTCAATTGAATGAAATTAGTATTCGATTGGAAAGTTTACAGGTTTTCCCGTTTTCTCAATCTGGAGTTCTATATGCACCACGTTTTCCGAATAGTGTAATCGACAACAGCAACACAGCAATACAGAAATCTGTTTTAAAGATTTTTATATATGCGTTATTCGGTCTTATCTGCAGTTTAGTTGTACGACTCCTCCTTAAATAAATCTCGTTCTAAATCTCTCGGAATATCTATTATCTCTAATTAAATTGAAGTATGCCGCAAAATGGAAATAAATAATTTCTTTATAATAACTAATATAGATAACATAATTATTATTGTTAATATTATTGCTAATATATTATTATTATTATAATATTTTTGAATAACACTTAACAAGTATTAATTTAGCCATTATATTATCTGGTAATTTCAACTAAGTTGAAAACATGAGAAAGCTATTTGTGTTTAATTATAAAAATAGGCAGTTTGGATAAAATGTTTTTGTCTACTACATTTATTTTCTATGTATCTTTCACTTACACCCCTCAAGCAATGTATTATCTATCTATATATAAATATTATATATTATTATATCAAAAAAATTTTAATGTTCACATATTCATGACCTCTGAACTTGAAAACAACTTTACCGAGTGCTCTGAAATTTTGATACAAAGTTTCAGTCGATTATGTTCGTGTTTTAGGATACTTTTTGTTATCGTATGTACGCGAAACTGCGTCTTGAACGTCTCTGTAGTGCCAGTAAAACGCTGCTCCGAATTCAAACACTGATCGTCCATGACAACAAACGCTGGCTTGAAGCTATCAACCGATTCAGCTACCTCTTTGGTGTTGACATCAGTCCTCAAGAAAACATGAGAACAATGCTCAATGCCTTTGAACAAAAACATTTTCTCTCTTATATGACGAGCTGTTGACGTTGGACGAATTTTCTACATGTGAAATTCGAAGAATTCAACGTTCAACCATACCGTTTGTATGTCGCGAACACTGCGCTTGAGATTTTCAAAAATTTTTATGAGCTCAGATGTCCAAGCAATTTTGCGCAGATTCTTCTTTTTGACATAACTTCGCAATTCTGATAATGGTGCATGCTTATGCGAAGAGTGAGGTAGGCTGGTGGCTTGATGTCGTGTTCATTAATTGTAAAACCCAAATAAATAACTTCCGATTTCTCATGTTTTCAATATAACGCTGGAACGTTTGCATTGCATTTTTCAAACACCATGTACAAACCAACAATTATAATTATCGCACCAGCCGAAATTACTAAATAAATACAAATTGCGAACTGCGCTGGTACAATACGTGCTTAAACTCTAAAAGTAAAGTGTTTTATGCTTAATCAATTCACTACACGGGAACACATTCCCCTGACGAGGGACACTGCTGGTTAAGCAGCAAACATTTGGCGACCGTGACAGGACCGGAGCGCCCATGTAATCAGCAGGATTTTTTTTTCTGCCACCATTTTAAAATTCACCAATAAGTAAATAATATACATACTCGTATAGCTACATAGTTGAGTGAGTATATTGAAATATACAGTAATCGCAGCCAATATTAAGGACCGTGGTTAAAAAAAGAAAATCACAGAGGTGTCGTGGGACATCCTGGTGGAACGAAGTTCCTTTTTCTGCTGTAATATCTGTTTCCTTATTTTCTGCCTCTCATGATATTTTCTTTTTCTTTATATCTGTGTGCATTGGTTTTAGGATTTTATTAAAAAAAAAATTTTTTTAATCATTGTATTGTATCATGGTAATTATTGGCTTATGGTAACTATAATAAGATGATTCAATTTCTTCGAACTGCGCTGGGTCATTATTAATACTTAAATGAACTGTACCTGATAAAAAAGATGCGAGTTTTTCAAATTTTCCTTTCTCATTGAAGTTAACGTTAAAGTTTCCAGCTAATATGAGTAGAAGTTTATGTACAGATGTGTGTGGTTGTCTTTCTTATAACAAGAAATGCAATTGAAATTAAGAAGAACAATTTCTTTTTCATTTCTAATCGACGTTTCAGAAAGTAATAGTAGATTACAATTTTTCATAACTGGATCCATGAAATCTAAGGTATGATTTTTAAACTTTGGCAGTTAAAACTGAATAATGATACACCTCTTTTTTACAAATCATATCCAATACAATTTGCGTTCTGGTCTCCAAAGATAATCTTTGAAATTCTTGCAGTAATTTCTCTGTTGATCTAGCTTGTTTTCGATTATGATGAAACCTAACTAACGTTGGATTATCTTGAGGTGTTACAATTTATAAATTTTCGATATTTGTTACACGAGATGTTTGCTATATTCGTAAGCAATTTCACCTTGCGATTTATGTATGGTCATAGCGCAAGCTGAAATTAAAGGAAAATGCTTTCGAGTAGCAATAATTTTCTAATGTGATGTCAACGGAATGTTCGCGGATCGTAGTTCAATAGGCACAGATTGATTACTAACGTGGAGTTTCTACAGCTAATTGGACAGCTTTTTTCCTTTTCTTTCAACCAATCTCTATTGATCCAGAAAACTCCAGCCAAACTCTAATTTTAATGTTATTTGTATCAAGATCTAAATGTACTAATTTTCCAGTAGATCCGTTACATAAGCTAGCTGATACATTAATATTTGTTGTAATTAAATAGAACATGCCCATGGTGTAAGAAAACAAGGTGACGCCAATTTGGCTTGTTACGCTCTCAAAATTCGCTCAATTTCATTTTTTAGTAAATCAGTGTATTAAAACGCTGAAAAACACGCATTTAGTGTTGAACACAACGTGAAAATGCATTGAAAATGTAAAAATTAGTGTTATAAAGTCAGTTGTTTGGGTTTTCAAAATAATATTATTAAAATAGAACAGCGTATAACCAATGTAAGACATACAATAAATTGATTTAAACAATAAAACAGTACATTTTGTATGTTTCATACACTTTGCAGGCAGTTAAATATGCACATTATAACATATGTAAGCAATGAACATATGACAGTGTTGTGCAGCGTAAAAATTAAGAAATAAGGACCATTTGCAGAGATCGAAACATAGCGGTAAAAAATTGGCGGAACCTTGTTTTCTTACATCATGGAACATGCCTGTTACGAATTTTTCGCTTAGCATAGCGCCATCTAACGTAAAAAGTGCACAAAAAGCACTACTGTGTGGGTTGCTATTGTGCACCAAAGTGCAACGTGATCACATGTGCAAAAGAAAAAAAGGTTAGATTTTAATAGAAAAAAGGGACTTGAGTAAGTTTATACTGGAATGTTAAAAAATTGTATTAACATATTTTATATTATTATTATAGAATTTTATAATCGAAATAAATATGAATTAAACAGCGATTGGACTAAAGCGAGTGCCTTTTCTTAATATCTTCAAAAAAAACTCGTGTTCTTTATTTAACAAAAAATATAACTAGCGACTTGGCGGACCAATCACAATCTAACCTCAACGAAATATCGGAATGTTATTGCTTATTATGTGATGAAGCCGACAATGAGTTGATGGTGACGTGTGTTGATTCCAGACTGTCGACAAACACAGGTTCTTGGCTGTGCAGTAATTGCTACGATTTTAACGATACGACCATTCATGCTGCTGCATCAATTCCTAGCCACACGACGCTGCAAGACTATTTGACACTTGCTAAAGGCGACACAGGCAATATCGGAATTAATACAGGAGATAACCGGTCACCCAGAAACACAATAGATCGCTGAGACGTCAGTTTAGACAGCCTCATTGTCCGTCTTCAATTGTAATATCTGAACCACAATTACAATAAACTGCATTTTCAAGCCAACATATCGACGCTGTGGGAGCAAGTTTGACCAAAAGAATTCACCCTACCTCACCAAGTGCGCTACAATCGCGCAACCACATATTGCATAAGCAAATACTACTACTGCGGGAGGAACTGCGAATCTTAGCGGAAGAACGAGAGCTCTTGGCACAAATGGAAGAGGAAGAAGGTGTAACCAGGGAAGCAAGCGGGAGTAATCAACACTTCGTGGCTCCTATACAAAATATTATTCAGCCCGATCGATGCTCGCATGCCCGACACCCAGGCCCAATTCGGGAAAACATGTTGCCTGCAGCACCTGCAACACTTAATTCAAATCAGCCTCTCACCAACGCTCATATAGCAGCTCGCAAGGGGCTGAGTAGAGAACTTCCTTAGTTTATTGGCAAACCGGAAGAGTGGCCCCTGTTTAAAGCGACGTATGATCAATCAACTGAGCTGTGTGGATTCTCTGTGGCTGAGAATTTACATCGACTAAGTAATGCACTTGAATGACTAGCACGTGCTGCTTCACTTATCGTGCGTACCTCGTATAATGTCGACATTGGCGATGAAATTTGGTCGATTTATTCTATCGAAGTGCAAAATGTATGTGCCACCATGAAAGCAGCATCGCTTACAAACCATTTAAACAATCCCGAGTTAGAACAGGAGCTTGTTTGCAAGCTTCCCGGTCTACTGCATTCTGGTGAATGAAAAAAATAGAAAAAGGAAATACAAACCTAGAAGACTTCAGGTACGTCAGCCTCTGCTACATATTCAGACAGTTAAGCCGCTCCGCCAAATGGGATCTAGTTCGAAAACATAACCTCTGCAAGAGATGTCTAAAGCCTCATGACTATTTTTCATGCAAAGCAACTACACGCTGTGGCGTCAACGGGTGCCAATATCCACATCACTCATTGCTGCACCCCAATCAGTCAACATCCAGCAATTCAGCATCACCTGTGGTATCTACATCGAATGGTGCTAACAGCAATGCACACAGCCAGGACGGAAGCTCTACTGTTTTCAAAGTGCTACCTATCGTCTTATATGGAAACGGCAAGAGCGTTTCAACTTTCGCATTCATCGACGATGGTTCATCGCTAACCCTAATGGACGAAGACCTAAGACGCGAACTTAACCTTATAGGCCAACCGCAGCATCTATGCCTAAAATGGACTGGAGAGACGCATCGCTATGAGGATGACTCGGTGCGTTTGGACCTTAAGATTTCGGCGATTGGTGTATGCAAAAAATTCACCGTAAGAAATGTTCACACAGTTAAAAAGTTGCTACTACCCCCACAATCGCTAGATGCCGTGCCTAGGTTGGACGCTTAAAGTCAATTTGACAGACCAAGATGATAACAACAACATACTGCAGCTCAAGTACAAGGCGTTTCGCTGAACTCACAACTACTAAAAGGACCCGATCAACTTTCATCCTTAATATCTATACTGAGAAGATTCCGACAGCACCGAGTCGCCATTGGGGGCGATATAGCAGAGATGTGCGAGTTCGCGAGCCTGATCAACATTGTCAGCGCTTTCTATGGTATAAATTGGATGCGATGGAACCCACTACATATGTTCTTCAGATCATTTAGGGCTGTTCACCAAGTTGCGCCCAGTTTATTAAAAACAAAAACGCTGCGCAGTTTAAACAACAATTACCTCGAGCGGTCCTCCACGAAGGACAACCACTTTGTCGCTGTGTGGAGGCTTGCACTTCAATTACTCAACTAACTACGCTGACGGAGAACTCTCGTTCTCCGATAGGGCTTCCCATGTCAGAAAGGTAGCTTGAGGAGTGGTAACCAAGAGTTGTCCGCCACCCCCCCCCCCCTATCCCCGGCGCATTGCGTGTCTCCTCTCAAGGGCAGTTCTTCCGCCTGCGCCAATTCCTGGCACGATACCTTTATCTATCCACGGACTACGTTTACCTCACTGTTTTTCTGACTCTGATTGCCCCTATGCTGGTAGGCTGTGGCCTCCAGATCTATAAACACCGGTGTTAAACCTTGTGCGAACGGCTCTGGTATAAAGCCACAACCTGTCTCCGTTCCGTTAAAACCGTGGTGGGTCTCAGAGAACGTTCCCGATTCCGTCGCCGGTTGGCGGTGTAGGTCTGGTTGAGTATCACTCCCAGTTAGCACTGGTCCGGCTCTGAGTATACGACCCCATGAAGGCGTATGCCAACCCTAGCGTGGCCTCCCTGCTTTTGCACAGATAACCATGGGACCTTTTTTCGGTGACTACATTTTCGAGTCGGGATAGCGGCTTTGAGTTGGAACCCAACAGTATGAATTTACAAGAATCCTCTTAAAGAATTAGAAGGCCCACCCTTCCTTGTACGGCAAAAGTCGACCAGTGGCGCTACGGCAAAATTGTTCGGTGGATCCAGCTCCAAACCTCAAGTGGATGCGAGCATTGGCACGAAGCAAAGCTCGTCTTCGGTCACCTCACACACCTCTAAGGTTGGTGCAACACAATTAGTGGGCCCATCCTCATCTACAGGGACTGTAAAAGGACTCTCCCGCTCTATAGACATTGCCAAAACAAATCTAAAGATTCGGCTCAAGCCTTCCGGCTGCCTCTGATGTCCGTCCGCACATTAGCGCGTCCACTCGGGCTTATAGGACCAGAAGATCTACACACAAAATCATAAGCAGACTTCACGCTGTCGTAAGCAAGCCCGCTGAGCAAGATACGGCAGCTCTCGCGTGGGCCCAAAAAAATGTGGAGGTTCGGCCAACCCCCTCACTTGCTACTCAGAAACGACAAAGGTCGACTGAACAGCACCACATCTCACCAGACGTTTCAACGAGGTGGCCAAGGACAGCCTCATCTGGGCAGTGATTGACAGGAGTAATGCAGATGGCACTATCTCCCCAGCAAACTGGGGACTGGTTGAAGCTGCGCTCCTCAAGGTTTACAGAGAGATCATGGTCTCCGATCCAGGTCCCTCACCCAAATGTCGGGATGCCGGCTGGTATCAGGGGCATGTTAAGCTAGTGGCCTGCTCAGATCAACGCTCAGCGGATCTCTATAGGCAAGCCATTGGCAAGTTAGGAGAGCTGTGGCCAGGAGCGAAACTCTCAGTGGTCACCAAGGAACAAATCCCCAACCGACCACGCTCAAGAACATGGATTCCTGCTGAGCCCTCCTCGCCAGAGGACATCCTCGAGTTGTTGAGGATGAGTAACAGCGATCTGCCTACTCATGATTGGAAGGTTACAAAGGATGCCAACGCCCCACACGAGGTGAGTCCATTCTTGATTTTATCTTAACCCACGGTCTCCTTGTTGCAAATCGGGGCAATGAACCTACCTTCTTGACTTGTAACAGAAGGGAGGTACTCGACGTCACGCTTGTCAGTGACCACTCACCATTACTCTTAAGGGACTTCCAAGACTTCTCCTACTCAGATCATAGATATCTCACCTACACCATTGGATACTCCAGCTCCACAGCTTCTGAGGTTACCTCAGAGTATTCCAATAGAAAACTAACCGAGTGGACCAAATTTCAGTCTCGCATTGCCAACAGCCTTGGTCAGGTACCCTCCATAACGGATTGCGCCGACATTAATATGGCGGTCGTACAGCTCTCAAAAGCCTTCTAACTAGCAGCGAACACTACCTTCGTGGCTCACACACCCAGAGGCTCGGAGAGGTTCGTTCCAATTCTGACGGAGCTTGTGGTGGCGTTGAAAGTCATACTACATAACCGTATTAGTTTAGCGGGGATACCAAACTCAGACATAGCGTCATAGAGACAATTCCTATCCGTGCTAACAAAAGCAGCTTTAAAATCAACGAAGAGATGGTGTGTGTCGATGTTCTTTTCGTGGGTCTTCTCTATTGTAAAGAACTGGTCGATGGTGGATTTGCCAGTTCTGAAGCCACAATGATAAGGTCCAATCAGCTTGTTGACGATGGGCTACAGTCTGTCACACAATACGTTCGATAGGACCTTGTATGCGATATTAATCAGGCTGATCCCGCGATAATTTCCGCAGATCGCAGGATCACCCTTCTTATGGATTGGGTAGAAAACGCTCTGTTCGCCACCGGCTTTAAATAGCTCGGCCGGCAGTCCGTCGGCCCCAGCGTCTTTGTTATTCTTTAGCAGCGATATTGCTACTCGCACCACATTACGGTTAGGCGGTGGTACGACAACTCCGTCGTCAGCGACTGGTTGTTCGGCTTCATCTTCTGCATTCGCGCTGCCATCTCCATCATTACGGAGTTGCGAGAAGTGGCTCCTCCATAACCCAAGCATGCCCTGGACATCCGTCACCAGATTACCGTTTTCGTCCTTACAGGAACTGGCCCCGGTCTTCAAACCTTCAGTCTTCCGCTTGACTTGTTGGAAAAATTTTCGGGTCATGTTCCTATCGCCCAACATCTCAAGCTCTTCGCACTCAAGCCGTTCGGCTTCACGTTTCTTTCTTGGGTTTATGCCAAGTTCTACTGTTGCACACCACTTCATGATTACATTTATCGCTTCTTGGAGTTTATCCGATATAGTGTCCTCAGATGAGAACAACAATATTATCAGAATACTCCTGTGCATAGAAACCATGTTTACTAAGTAATTGAAGGAGTTCGTCAACTGCAATGGACCACAGAAGAGGGGAGAGAACCCCACCCTGCGTACATCCTTTCGCAGCACGAACACTATAGGGAGTTTGGCCTATTGCCGAGTTAATATTTCCATATTTTAGAAAGTTTTCAATCCAATTGCAGGTTGTACGATCGACGCCCCTACGTCGGATAGCCCAATTAATATGGCGGAATTCCGTGTTATCGAAGGCACCTGCAATATCTAGAAAGCAGCCAATTGCATATTCTTTATTCAACAGTGATTTTTCAATCTTCTGAGTGAGGTCAATAACTGCATGCGTTGTTGACTTGCCTATTTGATAGGCATATTGATTGGTGTGTAGTGGTCTCTGTTTGAGGAACTTGTCTCTAATATTTCTATCAATTATTTTCTCCATTGTTTTAAGGAGGATTATGGTGAGGTTAATTGACCTGAAGGATTTGGGGAGGTCCATATTTTCACCAACTGTCTCTGGTATATACTGTACTTTGATGCTCCTCCATTTTCTGGGGATGACTCCCCATGCAAAGCTCGCCCTAAACATGTTGGCTAGAGCCCGACTAACCTACGGTTGACCCTTCTGTAGTAGTGCCGGCTTAAATGAGCTGATTGCCCATGCATTCTTTCCACTACTAAATATATCTATTATATAGCTTGTGCCTAGTCGTGAGTCCCCGGGGTAAACCCTTCTGGGTGAACATCTATGATTTCAGTAGAGTCAAGAGAGTGCACGTTATCCAAGAGCTCAAGGGTTTCTCGACTATTTTGAGTGTATGTGCCATCCGGTCTTCTGAGAAGTATATTATTATTCGTGTGCGTTTTTGAGAGTATCTTGTGCATCTTAGCCCTACTGCTTAGATCATTTAGATCACCACAGAAGTTTCTCCAAGATACTCACTTTGCTCTTCTAATATCTTTACTGTACCTAGTGAGTAATACTTTATAGTTTTCCCAGTCACCATCTTTCTTTGCTCTATTAAAGAGCTTTCTGGTTTTTTTCCGTAATCTAGCTAGCTTATTGTTCCACCAGGGGGTAATTCTGTTACCCGATCTTGTTTTCTCGGGACAGGCTTGGTAGTACGACTCTAAAATTGAAGCAAAAGTGTTCATGCAAACCGATTCCAGTTCGTTAGGGTTACTGACTACATCGCTACATATGTTCATATTCCCCTCAAGGGTACTCTGAAATATTCCCAATTTGTGAATTTTGTAGCGCTTGTTGTAAGTTCCAAGTCAATTACGAATCTAATTTGTAGATGGTCGGACATGGATAATTCATCAGAGACATGACAATCCCTGTTGAAGTTCTTGATAAAAGTGGATCAAAGGGTGATGTCTAACACTTCTTCCCTAATACTATTCCTAAATGTTGGTTTATTTCCTACATTTAACAATTCTAGTCTAGATGAGTAAATAAATTCAGCAAGGCACTCACCCCTAAAATTGATGTCTGTACTTCTCCACATGGTATGGTGAGCGTTGGCATCACAGCCCAAGATGAGATGTCGGTTTTTCCTCTGGAAGTCCTCCACAAGATTCCTTGTGTTTCTGAATGACAGGTCTACACTATCCCCTGGCAGGTATGATGAGCATAGTATTTCTCTCTCATACCTGCCGACGTAGGTACGTCTATACAGATGGTTGTTTGTCCCTTGCTAGTGTGCTCTAAAATTAGATAGGCATTAAGACCCTTCCATGTGACCCAGATTAAACACTTTCCCCAGAACTGCAGAAGCTGCCCTGGTGTGATGGATGCTTATCTGGGTACACCTGAAGGTCATGTTGTTATTGGTTTTTATGGACGCCCTCCCTAGACTTGGCCAGATCTTGAGATCGTCCTTTACTCAGTTTGGGCCTGGCGTTGTTGATTAGGGGTTGGTTGAGGACGCCTTAACGTGGGCACAGATATGTTCCCTTCACTTTTGGCGCCTCTATTCATCACTGATGCATACAGTGATTCCTTACAGGTAGCAGTAAGAACAAACCCAGGTGGTGGAATGCCGAAATAGCAGAACTCCGCAAACAATGCCGCAAGCTCTTTAACAGAGGCAAAGGTCTCAAACGACTGGCCTCCCTTCAAAGATAAGCATAGGGAACTCAAGTACTCGATTGGGAAATCCAAAAGAGCTACCTGGAGAAATTTCTGTGGCAATATAGAAAGTGTCTCCGAGACGAGTACACTCCGCAGGATCCTCAAATCTTCTCCAAGATCCCTGGCTAGTGTCCAGAGACCTTATGGCAGCTGGACTGATACCGGGATGGAGACCTTGAACGTCCTGCTAGACACACACTTTCCAGGCAGTGTGTCTCTCACAAATGTACCCATCGATGCCCTCCCCTACGAACCGATGCCAGTCTAACCTTGTGGTGACCTGTGCTCACCTTCAGTGGGCCATTAATTCCTTCGACCGTTTCAAATCTCCTGGTCCTGACTGTATAATACCAGCAGACTTTCAGTATGTTTTTAACATCGTCACACCGTGGCTTCTGCAAATTTATAATGCATGCCTCCAATACTCTAACATTCCCAGCATGTGGCGTGTAGCTCGTGTAGTCTTTATTCCCAAAGCAAGGAAAGTATCACACATCAAACCCAAGGATTATACGACGGGAGACCCAAAAAAAATAATTTCGTCATAACTTCTTTATTTCTTAATATTTTAACACCAAATTTTGATCACCTTCAAAGTATTCACCATTGACCACAACGCACTTCTCCAAACGATTCTTCCATTGTTCAAAACAGTTTTCAAATTCACTCATCGGGATGTCCTCTAAGCCTTAAACCTCCTCCACAGTGGAAAAACGCTTTCCTTTCATATTCCTTTTGAGTATGGGGAACAAAACGAAGTCACAGGGGGCTAGATCCGGTGAGTATGGGGGGTGGACAATCGGTGTCATGGCGTTTTAGTCAAAAATTGCTTCACGGAAAGGGCGGTGTGGGCCGGCGCGTTGTCATGATGGAAGAATCAGTCGCCTGTGCGCCAAAGATCTGCTCTTTTCTTCCTGATACTCTCCCTCAATCCTTCAAAACCTCCAAGTAGAACTTCTGGTTGACAGTGACCCGGGGGAACGAACTTTGCGTGCGCAACACATCTGCAATCGAAGAAACAAATGAGCATTGCCTTGATGTTTGACTTCACTTGGCGAGTTTTGTTGGGACGAGGAGAGCCAGCTGTCTTCCACTGGCTTGATTGCTGCTTTGTTTCGGGGTCGTATCCATAGCACCACGATTCATCACCAGTAATCACCTTGAAAAAAAATCCGGATCCTCTTCGAGCTGATTTTGAAGCTCAAAACATGCCTGAAGTCGACGCTCCCTTGCTCGTCTGTCACAAGGCACGGACGAATTTGGCTGCAACCCTTCTCATGTGCAAATCTTCGGGTAAAATTCTCTGAATTGAACTCCATGACATTCCCGACATCTCACAGAGTTGATCAATGGTTCGGCGACGGTCTTCACGAACGAGGGCATTGACTTTGTCAACGTTTTTATCAGTTCTTGATGTTGAGGGGCGTCCTGAAAGAAGTTGGTCTTCAATAGACATTTCTCCATTTTTAAAACGTGAAATCCAGCAAGCTCTGGTGTTACTTAGGGCAGCATCCTCATAAGCAGTCTTAATCATTACAAAAGTTTCCGCGGCCGATTTTCCAACAGGAAACAAAATTTCACAGCCGCGAGTTGTTCTCGACAATCTGCCATTACGTTTTCGCTGAAATATAAAAAGTTGTTTTACTAAAAAAAATCTCACAAGCGAACCGATGCACTCACAGCGACACAACTTTGCACACTGACACTAACGGACATGTGGTCAAACAATAGGTTCCCCCACTCTCCCTCCCCACCACAGTGTAATTCCCTTCTTCTCAAAACCTTTGAAAGAATTATAGATGTCCATATTAGGACCACCATCGATCAGAACATGCCTACACTAATGGTCTATGGAAACTGCGCTACACTCTCTTATTGAGGTGATGGAAAAATCACTATCCCATAAGGAATTTACGTTGTCCGCATTCCTCGATATCGAAGGTGCATTTAACAATGTATGTCCTAACGCGGTAGTCTCAACTCTGTCCGGCCTAAGCCTGGACTCAAATATCATCACTCTTATTGAACAATTGTTAAAATCTCGTTCCATTACTGCTTCTCTTGGCAATGTTAACGTTACGAGAACCGTACACAGAGGTACGCTGCAAGGTGGCGTACTCTCTCCTCTCGTCTGGAACTTGGTAGTTAACTCGCTGCTAAGTAAATTGGATCGAACCGGATGCCGATGTATCTTATCCTTACCTTATGCTGACGACATTGCTATTGCGGTATCTGGCAAGTTTCCTTCCACACTATCAGAGAGATTAACATATGCTCTTAGCATTGTTTCAGAATGGTGTCGGGACTTTGGTCTCTCAGTTAACCCTTCGAAAACTGAGACCATACTTTTCACAAGGAAGTAGAAAATTCCCGAATAAACACAGCGTATTTCAAGCAGAAGTAATGGCCATACTACTGACCTCCCGGTGGCTTCTGGATAACGATGCTCCGGGGTCCCACATTAATATATATACAGGTAGCCAAGCGGCAATAAAGTCCCTCTCGGGTGTATATACTACATCCAAGCTGGTTGCGGACTCATCAATTAGCAAGACCATAAACGTACTAACGGGTCATTGCATCATAGGCAAACATGCTGGAAGACTTGGTCTTCCGTATAACGACTTTTGCCGTAGCTGCGGCTCAGAAGAAGAGGAGGAGGCGGTGCTTCACCTGATGTGCCAGTGTCCATCCCTCGCCAGAAGAAGACAGAACCACTTAGTCTCTATGTTCCTCTCCAGCTTAACCGAACTATCACTCCTACCAATGAAGGACATAGCTAGGTTCATTTCAATATCCAAGTGGTTCTCCGCACCGGACTAAGGGGTCTCGTGTCAACACTTTGCTGGTATCACAAAGGGCCATAATGTTGTTTGTGCCTAAGTGAGCCTCTCCTCTGAGGGCTGCCACTTTAACCTACCTCGAGCGGTGGACAGCATAATAGAGAATCATTATAGAGATGATTTGTTGGACAGCGTCGCCGAAGCTATACAGCTTGCCAATGGCGTAAAGTACATCCATTCAAAAGCCGGATTTGAAATACGCAACTGGATGGCCAACTCACCCATTGTACTTAATGCCCCAGGTGCCATTCAAACTTCAGCAGTACGGCTTGCAGACGAAGACTACCTCACAATGGAGAAAATCTTAAGCATGTGGTGGCTCACTCATGAACACCGACAGTATTGCTCAGCCAATTTTTTGGATGTACGACAAGCGTTTGACAGAGTGTGGCACCCCGGGACCTTGTTCAAACTCAAAACATTACTACCGGCACCTCATTACTTGGTATTGAAGTGCTTTCTTCATATAAGAACATTTTACGTGAGATTTGACGATAAATAATCGGACATCAAGGCTATCCAAGCTGGAGTACCCCAGGGTAGTGTGCTAGCACCCATTCTCAATACGCTCTTCACTGCTGACCTACCTATTTCAAGTGATGAAAGAATGCTGGTTGCAACATTTGCAGATGACACGTCCTTTTTAGCTACTGATACCGATCCTGGGACAGGTTCAACCATTTTGCAGAATCAGATAAATATTCTGGAACCGTGGCTCAAAAGATGGAACACTGCCGTGAACACAGCGAAGTCAATTCATGTAACCTTTACAATGAATCGCAAGAGCTGCCCTCCTCTAATTCTTAATGCAGACACGATTCCGGGAAGCACAACAACAAAATTCCTTGGACTAACTCTCGATAGGAGGCTAACTTGGCAGCATCACATAAAATTGAAAAGAAAACACCTCAACCTACAACTAATAAAAATATCCTGGCTCTTAAGATCAGGCTCGCAACTAAGCCTGTAAAACAAGCCGTTACTCTATAAATCCATACTTAAACCGGTGTGGACATATGGAATACAGCTCTGGGGCACTGCTTCCAACTCAAACATTAAGATTCTTCACAGGTTTCAGTCAAAACTACTGCGTAGACTTGTTGGTGCACCCTGGCACATGAGAAACTCAACTTTACACAGAGATCTACAGACACCCACGAACCGTGGGGAGATCGCAAGAATCAGCAACAAAAATATCTCCATGCTGGAAAGTCAGTACAATCACCTTGCAGTCAACATGCTTAACAACAGCCAGCACACCCGCAGATTGAATTGCCGTTCAGAGTACCTATTCAAATTAATTTTGTACAAAAGTCATAGGGTTGTACAATCAATTTTGCTTACTTTCGTTTACGATAGATCGCAAATAAAACAAATAAATAAAAAAAAAAATAATTTTTTTTCAGAAATAACAAATTATAGTAATATTATAATATAATATATACAAAATATGTATGATGTAAAGTGATATATTTAATTTAATGCAAACCGCTTGTATGTACACATATTAATGAAGCACATTTCTCAATTACTATTTTTCTTTCTTTTTTTAATTTTTCATTATTTTTTTTATTTTTTGTACCATGTATAATAAAATATATTGTGTATTATGTATGATTTTGATGATTCGATAAAATGATGATCAATAAAATTGAATTTTAAATGTTTTAGAAGCCATACAATGCAAATTGCCCCATTTTTATCATTGCAGTCCAGCACGGATACGACCTTAGAGGCATTCAGGCATAATCCAACGGACGTAGCGTCATACCACTGTTCGCTCGAACAAGTATTGTGCCATTGGTCCGTACCTGCGGTTCCTCTCGTACTACGCAGGAATGCTGTCGCAATAACATTTTGTCATTAGAAGGGTAAAACTAACCTGTCTCACGAAGGTCTAAACCCAGCTCACGTTCCCTTGCATGGGTGAACAATCCAACGCTTGGTGAATTTTGCTTCACAATGATAGGAAGAGCCGACATCGAAGGATCAAAAAGCGACGTCGCTATGAACGCTTGGCCGCCACAAGCCAGTTATCCCTATGGTAACTTTTCTGACACCTCTTGTTAAAAACTCTTTAAACCAAAAGGATCGATAGGCCGAGCTTTTGCTGTCCCTGTGTGTACTGAACACCGAGATCAAGTCAGCATTTGCCCTTTTGCTCTATGTGTGGTTTCTGTCCGCACTGAGCTGGCCTTGGGACACCTCCGTTATTATTTGAGAGATGTACCGCCCCAGTCAAACTCCCTACCTGGCAAAGTCCTTGAATTGGATCATACCTGAGTAATTGGAGTTATACCAAATTATCAATTCAAAAATACACTAACGTGCATTCTCTCATTAATATATTTGTTTGCAATTATATAACAAACTCGTGATACTTTGATCAAGAAGCTTGCATCAAAACCCAATACCAAAAGTTATAAATAATATAACCTATATATGGCTAAGAAATGATACACGTTCCATTTAATCAAGTAAGTAAGGAAACAATAAGAGTAGTGGTATTTCATTGTCGATAATAAACCGAAATTTAATATCTCCCACTTATTCTACACCTCTTATGTCTCCTTACACTGCCAGATTAGAGTCAAGCTCAAAAGGGTCTTCTTTCCCCACTAATTATTCCAAGCCCGTTCCCTTGGCTGTGGTTTCGCTAGATAGTAGATAGGGACAGAAAATGTCGATTTGTTTAACGTGAACATCTGTCGTGAAGACTTAATATCACGGTGCCTAGCACATGGATTGATGAACGTCAATCAACGTCCCCTTGGATATATATCCGCAGGTACCAAAATTTGAATCATACTTATTTTGGTCATATGATTCACTCCTTGGTCTGGAGTTGAGGCCTATCTAAAACCTCAGCTGATCTATGGGTCACAGCACCCGGTTGTATAACGCAACTCCACGTCGAGTTAATACTCTACCCGCATTTGGGTAACAACCACAACCACCACGATGCTCCCATATAGGGGCCTACCCGATGGCCAGGACGGAACAAGTTCCGTGGGCTCCTGGTCGCCCGTGGTACCAGAAAAGAGCCTCTGGTCAGACTTTCGTACCCGAGGTACTACCAATTCAAACTCCAAATAGTTCTTGGGTTGGTGCCCCAAATTTAAACATAGCTCTTTGGAATAGAATGCGGGTATGAACCCACAGATGGCACAGTATACACTATATTCATGAATATAGCTTTCTCACTGTTAGGAGCGAGGTCTATTCCTACCTCTTCCACCAGGTTGGCGGCATTCATATGATCAAAAAACAACGAGCATATGTCCCCACTGTCACAAGGACTTTGAGCGAATGGAATGAAGAGTGGGCTGAGACCGCCACTGTTCCAAACGCCCGTGGTACCAGAAATACCTCTGGTCAGGTTACGTAACAAGTTACTACCAGTAAAGCTCCATGAAGCTCAGGGACTGGTGACCCCAGACAACACTAAACCCCCCCCCCTAAATACCCCCTGAAAACCCCCTAAACCCCTCCTAAACACAAACGGACTCCCAGGTTATAACGGACGACGCCTAGCAAATACTGCACGTGCGAACTCATTCAATCTATCGAATGTGGAGAGCGCCTGACTAAAAACATAACCCCCATTAACTCTAGAAATACCGAACTCATTCAAATCTCTCAAATCTTCATACAGTGGACAATCACAAAGAACATGCAATGGTAGCCCTCTCTTGATTTTAAAGGCAATGGCTCTACGCCTGACCTCCAAATCAAGAGGAACTACACCTAATAGAACCTGCAAAGCGTCAGTAGAGACAGTGCGACACAAAGGCACACAACCCAGAATCATGACCCTTTGGCACGAGAGAACTTTCCTGCGACCAACAGCAGAACACGCTGCCCTATACCATACAGAAGATCCATACGCTGCACATGCAACAAATAGACCCCCATACATAATAAATGGACCACAGTTGGAACCCTGTGGACAACCACGAACAACATCTACACTGACGCTTTCCCCTACCCCAACTACACAAGCCCTCCTACCCGAGAAATAGCTTCGCCATAAAGCCATTTCCCGGCTCCCACATTCCCTTAATCTCCTCAACACACAATCCCAACCTAAGTAATCATACGCCCCCTTAAAATCCACAAAAATACCTAACACATACTTGAAGCTACTTGCCTGAACACAACCAGACACATAGCTCCAAGCATCTTCAACGCATTTTCCCTTCCTAAACCCAAATTGAAATTCAGACATTTGTCCAATGACTCTCTCCTGAAGCCTTTCCACCAAAACTCTTTCCAGAACTTTACCAAGAACCGGCAAGAGACTGATGCCCCGAAAAGAACGAGGACTACTCCTTATCCTATCGGGCGACTTCAGAAGAACAATCACTTTTGCACATTTCCACGCTTTCGGGAAATACCCTTCCAACAAGCACTTCCCAAACATTGCGTTCATGTAGTCCGGAATGGCCTTCCAGATGCTTTTACACATCTCTCCAGTCAAACCATCCATACCAGGTGACTTCTTCGACTTTAACATCGAAAAAGCCATCCCCAATTCACCAGTCTGGAGCGGATCACAAGGATCCTCTACCAAGGGTAGATTTTCCCCATGATCCGCCCGAGGGAAAAATGAACACAATAAAGCGTGCATGCAATCTCGCCATGTTGTTAACTGAACGTCACCAACATGAAGAGCACAAACATTTGTCTGCCCCCCCTTACCCCTACAAATCCTATAAGCACGACCCCAGGGATCGTCCTTATTGCGTTGAAGAAAAGCCCTCCACTCACTTTCCTTAACCCTTATAAGCATAAGCTTATATTCCCTTAACTCACGACTATATATGCCCCTAAGTTGGTCCACGTTCGTAGCACCAGCAGATCTGGCCCGTTGGAACCTCTTCCGAAGCCTTCGAACCAGCCGCCGTCTGCCCCCCAATTCACGCGTCCACCATTTGACTTTTCCAAGATTACCTTTACGGTATCTTGGAAACATCCCATCATTAACCTCACTAACCCACCTATCCACAGTCTCCACCTGGTCATCAACACTCATATTAGTGAAGCTAACCAATGGGACCTCCTCTGCTGCCTCTCTCAAATGTAGACCGTGCAACCCCCAATTTGCGTTCCGAACAGACCAACCCTTCAAAGAAACTCTACCCCGCACTACTGGGGTGTAAGTCATAATAATCTCAATGAGATTATGATCACTCACACCCCACCCACCCTTAATCCTCCACTCAAACCCAAAAACCCTCATTGCTGCCTCATTCACGAATGTTACATCAATGTCACTCCTACCCACTGGGCCGTCAAAGGTGTACCACTCACTAGGTTCGTTAACGATCCCAACATCCCTGGAAACAGCCCATTCGGCCAGCATCTCACCCCGTTGACGGTTCAAATATCTAGACGCATGTCTAGATACTTTACTGAACCACAAGGGGGATGATGCATTCGCATCTATACCAAGGATGATAGGATCGCTACTCGCCAGTAGTAGCACCTCATCCAAATACGTAATGTACGGCTCCACATCCTCACTAAACTTACAATACCCACTAACCACAAAAATTCTACCAAACGGACCACTCACACTGACACACACCCCATAGTCAGTCGAATTCACCAATATGCATTCGAGACTGACATCATTCACCACCACAGCAGAATTTGCCCTGCTATCAGGAAATACCCGCATTACTGCAGGTAGTCCCCTTACACAACCATTAGTTGAGTAAGGTTCCTGAAGCAGGGCAATTCCACTGCCACTATCACACATAATTTCACCAAATTCACACATTGCAGCATATGCCCCCTGACAATTAACTTGAAGGACCCTAATCATTCTAATGTCTGGCATTCGCCCTGGCCACAATTGCACTGTACACCGGACATATTTGAGACATCATTAGATGCTCGGAAGGCATTCCCTTAAATGCACAGTTGCGACACTTAAGAGCGTTGCAACACTGTGCCACCCGATGTCCCGTCTGCCCACAACGACGGCATACATCCTCCTTAGCCTTACAATCTGCAACTTTGTGGTCAAAGCCCAAGCAACGGAAACACCCCAGGACCGGCTCATAACTACGAACTCTGAACGAGAACCACTTAATGTAGCATCGTTCAGATTCTAGAAGGGTCTGCATAGCCAGGGCAGAACCTTCTAGAATCACGTTCACTGCCGACTCAGCAGTCACCACCCAAGGCTTACTACACAGACGGACCCCTTTCTTAAACTCCTCCTCACTCATCTTGTCCTTCAAGTTCATCTCAAACAACTCCCTCATGAACTCATCAGGACTAACCTGTGAGTGTACCCCCTGAACAACAACCCTAGGACCTAGCTTCGCATTTACGTTAACTTCTAAACCTACTTCACTAAACTTAGTGTTGTCCTTCATTTTGTTAAGCTCGGCTACAGATGGAGTGCGAATAACTGCACCACCATCACGCAGCGGCTTCACCTCATGAACACGTACACCCAAAGTTGGCCCAACCTCCTTCACCACCTGCTCCACCACGTCCTTGGATGACTTGCCAGAAGTTTTACTCCTGACAACCAAGGACCAGGTCTCAACTGGTTTCACCACAGGGGCAGCTGACCGCTGAGCAATATTGGGCATGTTCACAGGTGGCACACTCTGGACGTTTTTGCCACAACTTGCATCGCGACCAGCGTATAATCGTCCCTTTAGACGCTCATTATCAGCGATCAAGGACATCATTAATAGTTCATACTGGCTAGTGTACGACAAGATACAGCGAGCCACACTAGCCGACACTCCACTGTTCTCACCTAGGACACAAGAAGTGACATCAGAGGTTATGTCCTTCAATTTCTCTACTGCAGTCCCCTTACGCCTAGCAAACGTAGAGGCTGCGGAAATTGGCACTTTAGGATCCAGGAATGTTCCCCCAGACTTCTCTAGCTTCCTCAACTCCCTATCTATGTCGCTATCCCTCTCTGGCTCAATTACCCTGACACTAGAGTTCACAGCGACTTCGGAAACTGACTTCCTCAGCCGCTGCTTCACACTCACCTCACTTCTTCTGGCATCGCAAGAAGAGACAGACGCCGCGTCGTCAGACGACATCGGTACGTCATCTATCGTCTTCTTCTTTTTGGGCGGCATTTTTGAATTAACACGCGCACTTGCACTTGTTTCAAATTTTCAAAACTTTGTCCTACTCTGGCTTTAACTTTTAAATGGCACAAGAGATTTTTCTTTCTCTTTTTTATACAAAAATTAACACGCGCACTTGCACTTGTTTTAAATTTTCAAAATTTTGTCCCACTCTGCCTTTAACTTTTAAATGGCAGAAGAAATTTTTCTTTCTCTTTTTTATCGCTAATCGCTAATCTGAACACTGAACGCACTAAACGCACTGCTATTCACTGACTAAAAGCACGTCTGCTCGCAAGCAAGTCTTACAACGAACTCAGTAGATAGGGACAGAAAATGTCGATTTGTTTAACGTGAACACCTGTCGTGAAGACTTAATATCACGGTGCCTAGCACATGGATTGATAAACGTCAATCAACGTCCCCTTGGATATATATCCGCAGGTACCAAAATTTGAATCATACTTATTTTGGTCATATGATTCACTCCTTGGTCTGGAGTTGAGGCCTATCTAAAACCTCAGCTGATCTATGGGTCACAGCACCCGGTTGTATAACGCAACTCCACGTCGAGTTAATACTCTACCCGCATTTGGGTAACAACCACAACCACCACGATGCTCCCATATAGGGGCCTACCCGATGGCCAGGACGGAACAAGTTCCGAGGGCTCCTGGCCGCCCGTGGTACCAGAAAAGAGCCTCTGGTCAGACTTTCGTACCCGAGGTACTACCAATTCAAACTCCAAATAGTTCTTGGGTTGGTGCCCCAAATTTGAACATAGCTCTTTGGAATAGAATGCGGGTATGAACCCACAGATGGCACAGTATACACTATAGTCATGGATATAGCTTTCTCACTGTTAGGAGCGAGGTCTATTCCTACCTCTTCCACCAGGTTGGCGGCATTCATATGATCAAAGATCAACGAGCATATGTCCCCACTGTCACAAGGACTTTAAGCGATTGGAATGAGGAGTGGGTAGAGACCGCCACTGTTCCAAACGCCCGTGGTACCAGAAATACCTCTGGTCAGGTTACGTAACAAGTTACTACCAGTAGAGCTCCATGAAGCTCAGGGACTGGTGACCCCAGACAACACTAAACCCCCCCCCCCTAAATACCCCCTGAAAACCCCCTAAACCCCTCCTAAACACAAACGGACTTCCAGGTTATAACGGACGACGCCTAGCAAATACTGCACGTGCGAACTCATTCAATCTTCTAACCCTATCATTTGTGGAGAGCGCCTGACTAAAAACATAACCCCCATTAACTCTAGAAATACCGAACTCATTCAAATCTCTCAAATCTTCATACAGTGGACAATCACAAAGAACATGCACCCACGTCTCCTCAATCGAACCACAAGGGCATTCAGGACTGTCATTTAGGCCCCTTAAATGCAGAAATGCATTAAGAGAACCATGACCAGTCAACAAGAATCCAAGCCACAGGTTAAAACCAAAGCCTGGTCGACTACCCACAAATTTTACATCCTGTATGAAGCTGAAAGTTACCCTCCCATTCATAGTATTACCCCATCTGACTTGCCAGTCAGAAACAACACAATCATTCAACATTCTCTTGCACACATTCCGACCTAAGCTCTCCACATCTAACCCATGTAACCATTCGTCCTGCAGCAATGGTAGCCCTCTCTTGATTTTAAAGGCAATGGCTCTACGCCTGACCTCCAAATCAAGAGGAACTACACCTAATAGAACCTGCAAAGCGTCAGTAGAGACAGTGCGACACAAAGGCACACAACCCAGAATCATGACCCTTTGGCACGAGAGAACTTTCCTGCGACCAACAGCAGAACACGCTGCCCTATACCATACAGAAGATCCATACGCTGCACATGCAACAAATAGACCCCCATACATAATAAATGGACCACAGTTGGAACCCTGTGGACAACCACGAACAACATCTACACTGACGCTTTCCCCTACCCCAACTACACAAGCCCTCCTACCCGAGAAATAGCTTCGCCATAAAGCCATTTCCCGGCTCCCGCATTCCCTTAATCTCCTCAACACACAATCCCAACCTAAGTAATCAAACGCCCCCTTAAAATCCACAAAAATACCTAACACATACTTGAAGCTACTTGCCTGAACACAACCAGACACATAGCTCCAAGCATCTTCAACGCATTTTCCCTTCCTAAACCCAAATTGAAATTCAGACATTTGTCCAATGACTCTCTCCTGAAGCCTTTCTACCAAAACTCTTTCCAGAACTTTACCAAGAACCGGCAAGAGACTGATGCCCCGAAAAGAACGAGGACTACTCCTTATCCTATCGGGCGACTTCAGAAGAACAATCACTTTTGCACATTTCCACGCTTTCGGGAAATACCCTTCCAACAAGCACTTCCCAAACATTGCGTTCATGTAGTCCGGAATGGCCTTCCAGATGCTTTTACACATCTCTCCAGTCAAACCATCCATACCAGGTGACTTATTCGACTTTAACATCGAAAAAGCCATCCCCAATTCACCAGTCTGGAGCGGATCACAAGGATCCTCTACCAAGGGTAGATTTTCCCCATGATCCGCCCGAGGGAAAAATGAACACAATAAAGCGTGCATGCAATCTCGCCATGTTGTTAACTGAACGTCACCAACATGAAGAGCACAAACATTTGTCTGCCCCCCCTTACCCCTACAAATCCTATAAGCACTACCCCAGGGATCGTCCTTATTGCGTTGAAGAAAAGCCCTCCACTCACTTTCCTTAACCCTTATAAGCATAAGCTTATATTCCCTTAACTCACGACTATATATGCCCCTAAGTTGGTCCACGTTCGTAGCACCAGCAGATCTGGCCCGTTGGAACCTCTTCCGAAGCCTTCGAACCAGCCGCCGTCTGCCCCCCAATTCACGCGTCCACCATTTGACTTTTCCAAGATTACCTTTACGGTATCTTGGAAACATCCCATCATTAACCTCACTAACCCACCTATCCACAGTCTCCACCTGGTCATCAACACTCATATTAGTGAAGCTAACCAATGGGACCTCCTCTGCTGCCTCTCTCAAATGTAGACCGTGCAACCCCCAATTTGCGTTCCGAACAGACCAACCCTTCAAAGAAACTCTACCCCGCACTACTGGGGTGTAAGTCATAATAATCTCAATGAGATTATGATCACTCACACCCCACCCACCCTTAATCCTCCACTCAAACCCAAAAACCCTCATTGCTGCCTCATTCACGAATGTTACATCGATGTCACTCCTACCCACTGGGCCGTCAAAGGTGTACCACTCACTAGGTTCGTTAACGATCCCAACATCCCTGGAAACAGCCCATTCGGCCAGCATCTCACCCCGTTGACGGTTCAAATATCTAGACGCATGTCTAGATACTTTACTGAACCACAAGGGGGATGATGCATTCGCATCTATACCAAGGATGATAGGATCGCTACTCGCCAGTAGTAGCACCTCATCCAAATACGTAATGTACGGCTCCAGATCCTCACTAAACTTACAATACCCACTAACCACAAAAATTCTACCAAACGGACCACTCACACTGACACACACCCCATAGTCAGTCGAATTCACCAAGATGCATTCGAGACTGACATCATTCACCACCACAGCAGAATTTGCCCTGCTATCAGGAAATACCCGCATTACTGCAGGTAGTCCCCTTACACAACCATTAGTTGAGTAAGGTTCCTGAAGCAGGGCAATTCCACTGCCACTATCACACATAATTTCACCAAATTCACACATTGCAGCATATGCCCCCTGACAATTAACTTGAAGGACCCTAATCATTCTAATGTCTGGCATTCGCCCTGGCCACAATTGCACTGTACACCGGACATATTTGAGACATCATTAGATGCTCGGAAGGTATTCCCTTAAATGCACAGTTGCGACACTTAAGAGCGGTGCAACACTGTGCCACCCGATGTCCCGTCTGCCCACAACGACGGCATACATCCTCCTTAGCCTTACAATCTGCAACTTTGTGGTCAAAGCCCAAGCAACGGAAACACCCCAGGACCGGCTCATAACTACGAACTCTGAACGAGAACCACATAATGTAGCATCGTTCAGATTCTAGAAGGGTCTGCATAGCCAGGGCAGAACTTCTAGAATCACGTTCACTGCCGACTCAGCAGTCACCACCCAAGGCTTACTACACAGACGGACCCCTTTCTTAAACTCCTCCTCACTCATCTTGTCCTTCAAGTTCATCTCAAACAACTCCCTCATGAACTCATCAGGACTAACCTGTGAGTGTACCCCCTGAACAACAACCCTAGGACCTAGCTTCGCATTTACGTTAACTTCTAAACCTACTTCACTAAACTTAGTGTTGTCCTTCATTTTGTTAAGCTCGGCTACAGATGGAGTGCGAATAACTGCACCACCATCACGCAGCGGCTTCACCTCATGAACACGTACACCCAAAGTTGGCCCAACCTCCTTCACCACCTGCTCCACCACGTCCTTGGATGACTTGCCAGAAGTTTTACTCCTGACAACCAAGGACCAGGTCTCAACTGGTTTCACCACAGGGGCAGCTGACCGCTGAGCAACATTGGGCATGTTCACAGGTGACACACTCTGGACGTTTTTGCTACAACTTGCATCGCGACCAGCGTCTAAACGTCCCTTTAGACGCTCATTATCAGCGATCAAGGACATCATTAATAGTTCATACTGGCTAGTGTACGACAAGATACAGCGAGCCACACTAGCCGACACTCCACTGTTCTCACCTAGGACACAAGAAGTGACATCTGAGGTTATGTCCTTCAATTTCTCTACTGCAGTCCCCTTACGCCTAGAAAACGTAGAGGCTGCGGAAATTGGCACTTTAGGAACCAGGAATGTTCCCCCAGACTTCTCTAGCTTCCTCAACTCCCTATCTATGTCGCTATCCTTCTCTGGCTCAATTACCCTGACACTAGAGTTCACAGCGACTTCGGAAACTGACTTCCTCAGCCGCTGCTTCACACTCACCTCACTTCTTCTGGCATCGCAAGAAGAGACAGACGCCGCGTCGTCAGACGACATCGGTACGTCATCTATCGTCTTCTTCTTTTTGGGCGGCATTTTTGAATTAACACGCGCACTTGCACTTGTTTCAAATTTTCAAAACTTTGTCCTACTCTGGCTTTAACTTTTAAATGGCACAAGAGATTTTTCTTTCTCTTTTTTATACAAAAATTAACACGCGCACTTGCACTTGTTCTAAATTTTCAAAATTTTGTCCTACTCTGCCTTTAACTTTTAAATGGCACAAGAAATTTTTCTTTCCCTTTTTTATCGCTAATCGCTAATCTGAACACTGAACGCACTAAACGCATTGCTATTCACTGACTAAAAGCACGTCTGCTCGCAAGCAAGTCTTACAACGAACTCAGTAGATAGGGACAGAAAATGTCGATTTGTTTAACGTGAACACCTGTCGTGAAGACTTAATATCACGGTGCCTAGCACATGGATTGATAAACGTCAATCAACGTCCCCTTGGATATATATCCGCAGGTACCAAAATTTGAATCATACTTATTTTGGTCATATGATTCACTCCTTGGTCTGGAGTTGAGGCCTATCTAAAACCTCAGCTGATCTATGGGTCACAGCACCCGGTTGTATAACGCAACTCCACGTCGAGTTAATACTCTACCCGCATTTGGGTAACAACCACAACCACCACGATGCTCCCATATAGGGGCCTACCCGATGGCCAGGACGGAACAAGTTCCGAGGGCTCCTGGCCGCCCGTGGTACCAGAAAAGAGCCACTGGTCAGACTTTCGTACCCGAGGTACTACCAATTCAAACTCCAAATAGTTCTTGGGTTGGTGCCCCAAATTTAAACATAGCTCTTTGGAATAGAATGCGGGTATGAACCCACAGATGGCACAGTATACACTATAGTCATGGATATAGCTTTCTCACTGTTAGGAGCGAGGTCTATTCCTACCTCTTCCACCAGGTTGGCGGCATTCATATGATCAAATATCAACGAGCATATGTCCCCACTGTCACAAGGACTTTAAGCGATTGGAATGAGGAGTGGGTAGAGACCGCCACTGTTCCAAACGCCCGTGGTACCAGAAATAACTCTGGTCAGGTTACATAACAAGTTACTACCAGTAGAGCTCCATGAAGCTCAGGGACTGGTGACCCCAGACAACACTAAACCCCCCCCCCCTAAATACCCCCTGAAAAGCCCCTAAACCCCTCCTAAACACAAACGGACTCCCAGGTTATAACGGACGACGCCTAGCAAATACTGCACGTGCGAACTCATTCAATCTTCTAACCCTATCATTTGTGGAGAGCGCCTGACTAAAAACATAACCCCCATTAACTCTAGAAATACCGAACTCATTCAAATCTCTCAAATCTTCATACAGTGGACAATCACAAAGAACATGCACCCACGTCTCCTCAGTCGAACCACAAGGGCATTCAGGACTGTCATTTAGGCCCCTTAAATGCAGAAATGCATTAAGAGAACCATGACCAGTCAACAAGAATCCAAGCCACAGGTTAAAACCAAAGCCTGGTCGACTACCCACAAATTTTACATCCTGTATGAAGCTGAAAGTTACCCTCCCATTCATAGTATTACCCCATCTGACTTGCCAGTCAGAAACAACACAATCATTCAACATTCTCTTGCACACATTCCGACCTAAGCTCTCCACATCTAACCCATGTAACCATTCGTCCTGCAGCAATGGTAGCCCTCTCTTGATTTTAAAGGCAATGGCTCTACGCCTGACCTCCAAATCAAGAGGAACTACACCTAATAGAACCTGCAAAGCGTCAGTAGAGACAGTGCGACACAAAGGCACACAACCCAGAATCATGACCCTTTGCCACGAGAGAACTTTCCTGCGACCAACATCAGAACACGCTGCCCTATAACATACAGAAGATCCATACGCTGCACATGCAACAAATAGACCCCCATACATAATAAATGGACCACAGTTGGAACCCTGTGGACAACCACGAACAACATCTACACTGACGCTTTCCCCTACCCCAACTACACAAGCCCTCCTACCCGAGAAATAGCTTCGCCATAAAGCCATTTCCCGGCTCCCGCATTCCCTTAATCTCCTCAACACACAATCCCAACCTAAGTAATCAAACGCCCCCTTAAAATCCACAAAAATACCTAACACATACTTGAAGCTACTTGCCTGAACACAACCAGACACATAGCTCCAAGCATCTTCAACGCATTTTCCCTTCCTAAACCCAAATTGAAATTCACACATTTGTCCAATGACTCTCTCCTGAAGCCTTTCCACCAAAACTCTTTCCAGAACTTTACCAAGAACCGGCAAGAGACTGATGCCCCGAAAAGAACGAGGACTACTCCTTATCCTATCGGGCGACTTCAGTAGAACAATCACTTTTGCACATTTCCACGCTTTCGGGAAATACCCTTCCAACAAGCACTTCCCAAACATTGCGTTCATGTAGTCCGGAATGGCCTTCCAGATGCTTTTACACATCTCTCCAGTCAAACCATCCATACCAGGTGACTTCTTCGACTTTAACATCGAAAAAGCCATCCCCAATTCACCAGTCTGGAGCGGATCACAAGGATCCTCTACCAAGGGTAGATTTTCCCCATGATCCGCCCGAGGGAAAAATGAACACAATAAAGCGTGCATGCAATCTCGCCATGTTGTTAACTGAATGTCACCAACATGAAGAGCACAAACATTTGTCTGCCCCCCCTTACCCCTACAAATCCTATAAGCACTACCCCAGGGATCGTCCTTATTGCGTTGAAGAAAAGCCCTCCACTCACTTTCCTTAACCCTTATAAGCATAAGCTTATATTCCCTTAACTCACGACTATATATGCCCCTAAGTTGGTCCACGTTCGTAGCACCAGCAGATCTGGCCCGTTGGAACCTCTTCCGAAGCCTTCGAACCAGCCGCTGTCTGCCCCCCAATTCACGCGTCCACCATTTGACTTTTCCAAGATTACCTTTACGGTATCTTGGAAACATCCCATCATTAACCTCACTAACCCACCTATCCACAGTCTCCACCTGGTCATCAACACTCATATTAGTGAAGCTAACCAATGGGACCTCCTCTGCTGCCTCTCTCAAATGTAGACCGTGCAACCCCCAATTTGCGTTCCGAACAGACCAACCCTTCAAAGAAACTCTACCCCGCACTACTGGGGTGTAAGTCATAATAATCTCAATGAGATTATGATCACTCACACCCCACCCACCCTTAATCCTCCACTCAAACCCAAAAACCCTCATTGCTGCCTCATTCACGAATGTTACATCGATGTCACTCCTACCCACTGGGCCGTCAAAGGTGTACCACTCACTAGGTTCGTTAACGATCCCAACATCCCTGGAAACAGCCCATTCGGCCAGCATCTCACCCCGTTGACGGTTCAAATATCTAGACGCATGTCTAGATACTTTACTGAACCACAAGGGGGATGATGCATTCGCATCTATACCAAGGATGATAGAATCGCTACTCGCCAGTAGTAGCACCTCATCCAAATACGTAATGTACGGCTCCACATCCTCACTAAACTTACAATACCCACTAACCACAAAAATTCTACCAAACGGACCACTCACACTGACACACACCCCATAGTCAGTCGAATTCACCAAGATTCATTCGAGACTGACATCATTCACCACCACAGCAGAATTTGCCCTGCTATCAGGAAATACCCGCATTACTGCAGGTAGTCCCCTTACACAACCATTAGTTGAGTAAGGTTCCTGAAGCAGGGCAATTCCACTGCCACTATCACACATAATTTCACCAAATTCACACATTGCAGCATATGCCCCCTGACAATTAACTTGAAGGACCCTAATCATTCTAATGTCTGGCATTCGCCCTGGCCACAATTGCAATGTACACCGGACATATTTGAGACATCATTAGATGCTCGGAAGGCATTCCCTTAAATGCAGAGTTGCGACACTTAAGAACGTTGCAACACTGTGCCACCCGATGTCCCGTCTGCCCACAACGACGGCATACATCCTCCTTAGCCTTACAATCTGCAACTTTGTGGTCAAAGTCCAAGCAACGGAAACACCCCAGGACCGGCTCATAACTACGAACTCTGAACGAGAACCACTTAATGTAGAATCGTTCACTGCCGACTCAGCAGTCACCACCCAAGGCTTACTACACAGACGGACCCCTTTCTTAAACTCCTCCTCACTCATCTTGTCCTTCAAGTTCATCTCAAACAACTCCCTCATGAACTCATCAGGACTAACCTGTGAGTGTACCCCCTGAACAACAACCCTAGGACCTAGCTTCGCATTTACGCTAACTTCTAAACCTACTTCACTAAACTTAGTGTTGTCCTTCATTTTGTTAAGCTCAGCTACAGATGGAGTGCGAATAACTGCACCACCATCACGCAGCGGCTTCACCTCATGAACACGTACACCCAAAGTTGGCCCAACCTCCTTCACCACCTGCTCCACCACGTCCTTGGATGACTTGCCAGAAGTTTTACTCCTGACAACCAAGGACCAGGTCTCAACTGGTTTCACCACAGGGGCAGCTGACCGCTGAGCAACATTGGGCATGTTCACAGGTGGCACACTCTGGACGTTTTTGCTACAACTTGCATCGCGACCAGCGTCTAATCGTCCCTTTAGACGCTCATTATCAGCGATCAAGGACATCATTAATAGTTCATACTGGCTAGTGTACGACAAGATACAGCGAGCCACACTAGCCGACACTCCACTGTTCTCACCTAGGACACAAGAAGTGACATCTGAGGTTATGTCCTTCAATTTCTCTACTGCAGTCCCCTTACGCCTAGAAAACGTAGAGGCTGCGGAAATTGGCACTTTAGGAACCAGGAATGTTCCCCCAGACTTCTCTAGCTTCCTCAACTCCCTATCTATGTCGCTATCCCTCTCTGGCTCAATTACCCTGACACTAGAGTTCACAGCGACTTCGGAAACTGACTTCCTCAGCCGCTGCTTCACACTCACCTCACTTCTTCTGGCATCGCAAGAAGAGACAGACGCCGCGTCGTCAGACGACATCGGTACGTCATCTATCGTCTTTTTCTTTTTGGGCGGCATTTTTGAATTAACACGCGCACTTGCACTTGTTTCAAATTTTCAAAACTTTGTCCTACTCTGGCTTTAACTTTTAAATGGCACAAGAGATTTTTCTTTCTCTTTTTTATACAAAAATTAACACGCGCACTTGCACTTGTTTTAAATTTTCAAAATTTTGTCCCACTCTGCCTTTAACTTTTAAATGGCAGAAGAAATTTTTCTTTCTCTTTTTTATCGCTAATCGCTAATCTGAACACTGAACGCACTAAACGCACTGCTATTCACTGACTAAAAGCACGTCTGCTCGCAAGCAAGTCTTACAACGAACTCAGTAGATAGGGACAGAAAATGTCGATTTGTTTAACGTGAACACCTGTCGTGAAGACTTAATATCACGGTGCCTAGCACATGGATTGATAAACGTCAATCAACGTCCCCTTGGATATATATCCGCAGGTACCAAAATTTGAATCATACTTATTTTGGTCATATGATTCACTCCTTGGTCTGGAGTTGAGGCCTATCTAAAACCTCAGCTGATCTATGGGTCACAGCACCCGGTTGTATAACGCAACTCCACGTCGAGTTAATACTCTACCCGCATTTGGGTAACAACCACAACCACCACGATGCTCCCATATAGGGGCCTACCCGATGGCCAGGACGGAACAAGTTCCGAGGGCTCCTGGTCGCCCGTGGTACCAGAAAAGAGCCTCTGGTCAGACTTTCGTACCCGAGGTACTACCAATTCAAACTCCAAATAGTTCTTGGGTTGGTGCCCCAAATTTAAACATAGCTCTTTGGAATAGAACGCGGGTATGAACCCACAGATGGCACAGTATACACTATAGTCATGGATATAGCTTTCTCACTGTTAGGAGCGAGGTCTATTCCTACCTCTTCCACCAGGTTGGCGGCATTCATATGATCAAAGATCAACGAGCATATGTCCCCACTGTCACAAAGACTTTAAGCGATTGGAATGAGGAGTGGGTAGAGACCGCCACTGTTCCAAACGCCCGTGGTACCAGAAATACCTCTGGTCAGGTTACGTAACAAGTTACTACCAGTAGAGCTCCATGAAGCTCAGGGACTGGTGACCCCAGACAACACTAAACCCCCCCCCCCTAAATACCCCCTGAAAACCCCCTAAACCCCTCCTAAACACAAACGGACTCCCAGGTTATAACGGACGACGCCTAGCAAATACTGCACGTGCGAACTCATTCAATCTTCTAACCCTATCATTTGTGGAGAGCGCCTGACTAAAAACATAACCCCCATTAATTACCCACAAATTTTACATCCTGTATGAAGCTGAAAGTTACCCTCCCATTCATAGTATTACCCCATCTGACTTGCCAGTCAGAAACAACACAATCATTCAACATCCTCTTGCACACATTCCGACCTAAGCTCTCCACATCTAACCCATGTAACCATTCGTCCTGCAGCAATGGTAGCCCTCTCTTGATTTTAAAGGCAATGGCTCTACGCCTGATCTCCAAATCAAGAGGAACTACACCTAATAGAACCTGCAAAGCATCAGTAGAGACAGTGCGACACAAAGGCACACAACCCAGAATCATGACCCTTTGCCACGAGAGAACTTTCCTGCGACCAACAGCAGAACACGCTGCCCTATACCATACAGAAGATCCATACGCTGCACATGCAACAAATAGACCCCCATACATAATAAATGGACCACAGTTGGAACCCTGTGGACAACCACGAACAACATCTACACTGACGCTTTTCCCTACCCCAACTACACAAGCCCTCCTACCCGAGAAATAGCTTCGCCATAAAGCCATTTCCCGGCTCCCACATTCCCTTAATCTCCTCAACACACAATCCCAACCTAAGTAATCAAACGCCCCCTTAAAATCCACAAAAATACCTAACACATACTTGAAGCTACTTGCCTGAACACAACCAGACACATAGCTCCAAGCATCTTCAACGCATTTTCCCTTCCTAAACCCAAATTGAAATTCAGACATTTGTCCAATGACTCTCTCCTGAAGCCTTTCCACCAAAACTCTTTCCAGAACTTTACCAAGAACCGGCAAGAGACTGATGCCCCGAAAAGAACGAGGACTACTCCTTATCCTATCGGGCGACTTCAGAAGAACAATCACTTTTGCACATTTCCACGTTTTCGGGAAATACCCTTCCAACAAGCACTTCCCAAACATTGCGTTCATGTAGTCCGGAATGGCCTTCCAGATGCTTTTACACATCTCTCCAGTCAAACCATCCATACCAGGTGACTTCTTCGACTTTAACATCGAAAAAGCCATCCCCAATTCACCAGTCTGGAGCGGATCACAAGGATCCTCTACCAAGGGTAGATTTTCCCCATGATCCGCCCGAGGGAAAAATGAACACAATAAAGCGTGCATGCAATCTCGCCATGTTGTTAACTGAACGTCACCAACATGAAGAGCACAAACATTTGTCTGCCCCCCCTTACCCCTACAAATCCTATAAGCACGACCCCAGGGATCGTCCTTATTGCGTTGAAGAAAAGCCCTCCACTCACTTTCCTTAACCCTTATAAGCATAAGCTTATATTCCCTTAACTCACGACTATATATGCCCCTAAGTTGGTCCACGTTCGTAGCACCAGCAGATCTGGCCCGTTGGAACCTCTTCCGAAGCCTTCGAACCGGCTGCCGTCTGCCCCCCAATTCACGCGTCCACCATTTGACTTTTCCAAGATTACCTTTACGGTATCTTGGAAACATCCCATCATTAACCTCACTAACCCACCTATCCACAGTCTCCACCTGGTCATCAACACTCATATTAGTGAAGCTAACCAATGGGACCTCCTCTGCTGCCTCTCTCAAATGTAGACCGTGCAACCCCCAATTTGCGTTCCGAACAGACCAACCCTTCAAAGAAACTCTACCCCGCACTACTGGGGTGTAAGTCATAATAATCTCAATGAGATTATGATCACTCACACCCCACCCACCCTTAATCCTCCACTCAAACCCAAAAACCCTCATTGCTGCCTCATTCACGAATGTTACATCGATGTCACTCCTACCCACTGGGCCGTCAAAGGTGTACCACTCACTAGGTTCGTTAACGATCCCAACATCCCTGGAAACAGCCCATTCGGCCAGCATCTCACCCCGTTGACGGTTCAAATATCTAGACGCATGTCTAGATACTTTACTGAACCACAAGGGGGATGATGCATTCGCATCTATACCAAGGATGATAGGATCGCTACTCGCCAGTAGTAGCACCTCATCCAAATACGTAATGTACGGCTCCAGATCCTCACTAAACTTACAATACCCACTAACCACAAAAATTCTACCAAACGGACCACTCACACTGACACACACCCCATAGTCAGTCGAATTCACCAAGATGCATTCGAGACTGACATCATTCACCACCACAGCAGAATTTGCCCTGCTATCAGGAAATACCCGCATTACTGCAGGTAGTCCCCTTACACAACCATTAGTTGAGTAAGGTTCCTGAAGCAGGGCAATTCCACTGCCACTATCACACATAATTTCACCAAATTCACACATTGCAGCATATGCCCCCTGACAATTAACTTGAAGGACCCTAATCATTCTAATGTCTGGCATTCGCCCTGGCCACAATTGCACTGTACACCGGACATATTTGAGACATCATTAGATGCTCGGAAGGCATTCCCTTAAATGCACAGTTGCGACACTTAAGAGCGTTGCAACACTGTGCCACCCGATGTCCCGTCTGCCCACAACGACGGCATACATCCTCCTTAGCCTTACAATCTGCAACTTTGTGGTCAAAGCCCAAGCAACGGAAACACCCCAGGACCGGCTCATAACTACGAACTCTGAACGAGAACCACTTAATGTAGCATCGTTCAGATTCTAGAAGGGTCTGCATAGCCAGGGCAGAACCTTCTAGAATCACGTTCACTGCCGACTCAGCAGTCACCACCCAAGGCTTACTACACAGACGGACCCCTTTCTTAAACTCCTCCTCACTCATCTTGTCCTTCAAGTTCATCTCAAACAACTCCCTCATGAACTCATCAGGACTAACCTGTGAGTGTACCCCCTGAACAACAACCCTAGGACCTAGCTTCGCATTTACGTTAACTTCTAAACCTACTTCACTAAACTTAGTGTTGTCCTTCATTTTGTTAAGCTCGGCTACAGATGGAGTGCGAATAACTGCACCACCATCACGCAGTGGCTTCACCTCATGAACACGTACACCCAAAGTTGGCCCAACCTCCTTCACCACCTGCTCCACCACGTCCTTGGATGACTTGCCAGAAGTTTTACTCCTGACAACCAAGGACCAGGTCTCAACTGGTTTCACCACAGGGGCAGCTGACCGCTGAGCAACATTGGGCATGTTCACAGGTGGCACACTCTGGACGTTTTTGCTACAACTTGCATCGCGACCAGCGTCTAATCGTCCCTTTAGACGCTCATTATCAGCGATCAAGGACATCATTAATAGTTCATACTGGCTAGTGTACGACAAGATACAGCGAGCCACACTAGCCGACACTCCACTGTTCTCACCTAGGACACAAGAAGTGACATCTGAGGTTATGTCCTTCAATTTCTCTACTGCAGTCCCCTTACGCCTAGCAAACGTAGAGGCTGCGGAAATTGGCACTTTAGGAACCAGGAATGTTCCCCCAGACTTCTCTAGCTTCCTCAACTCCCTATCTATGTCGCTATCCCTCTCTGGCTCAATTACCCTGACACTAGAGTTCACAGCGACTTCGGAAACTGACTTCCTCAGCCGCTGCTTCACACTCACCTCACTTCTTCTGGCATCGCAAAAAGAGACAGACGCCGCGTCGTCAGACGACATCGGTACGTCATCTATCGTCTTCTTCTTTTTGGGCGGCATTTTTGAATTAACACGCGCACTTGCACTTGTTTCAAATTTTCAAAACTTTGTCCTACTCTGGCTTTAACTTTTAAATGGCACAAGAGATTTTTCTTTCTCTTTTTTATACAAAAATTAACACGCGCACTTGCACTTGTTTTAAATTTTCAAAATTTTGTCCCACTCTGCCTTTAACTTTTAAATGGCACAAGAAATTTTTCTTTCTCTTTTTTATCACTAATCGCTAATCTGAACACTGAACGCACTAAACGCACTGCTATTCACTGACTAAAAGCACGTCTGCTCGCAAGCAAGTCTTACAACGAACTCAGTAGATAGGGACAGAAAATGTCGATTTGTTTAACGTGAACACCTGTCGTGAAGACTTAATATCACGGTGCCTAGCACATGGATTGATAAACGTCAATCAACGTCCCCTTGGATATATATCCGCAGGTACCAAAATTTGAATCATACTTATTTTGGTCATATGATTCACTCCTTGGTCTGGAGTTGAGGCCTATCTAAAACCTCAGCTGATCTATGGGTCACAGCACCCGGTTGTATAACGCAACTCCACGTCGAGTTAATACTCTACCCGCATTTGGGTAACAACCACAACCACCACGATGCTCCCATATAGGGGCCTACCCGATGGCCAGGACGGAACAAGTTCCGAGGGCTCCTGGCCGCCCGTGGTACCAGAAAAGAGCCTCTGGTCAGACTTTCGTACCCGAGGTACTACCAATTCAAACTCCAAATAGTTCTTGGGTTGGTGCCCCAAATTTAAACATAGCTCTTTGGAATAGAATGCGGGTATGAACCCACAGATGGCACAGTATACACTATAGTCATGGATATAGCTTTCTCACTGTTAGGAGCGAGGTCTATTCCTACCTCTTCCACCAGGTTGGCGGCATTCATATGATCAAAGATCAACGAGCATATGTCCCCACTGTCACAAGGACTTTAAGCGATTGGAATGAGGAGTGGGTAGAGACCGCCACTGTTCCAAACGCCCGTGGTACCAGAAATACCTCTGGTCAGGTTACGTAACAAGTTACTACCAGTAGAGCTCCATGAAGCTCAGGGACTGGTGACCCCAGACAACACTAAACCCCCCCCCCCTAAATACCCCCTGAAAACCCCCTAAACCCCTCCTAAACACAAACGGACTCCCAGGTTATAACGGACGACGCCTAGCAAATACTGCACGTGCGAACTCATTCAATCTTCTAACCCTATCATTTGTGGAGAGCGCCTGACTAAAAACATAACCCCCATTAACTCTAGAAATACCGAACTCATTCAAATCTCTCAAATCTTCATACAGTGGACAATCACAAAGAACATGCACCCACGTCTCCTCAGTCGAACCACAAGGGCATTCAGGACTGTCATTTAGGCCCCTTAAATGCAGAAATGCATTAAGAGAACCATGACCAGTCAACAAGAATCCAAGCCACAGGTTAAAACCAAAGCCTGGTCGACTACCCACAAATTTTACATCCTGTATGAAGCTGAAAGTTACCCTCCCATTCATAGTATTACCCCATCTGACTTGCCAGTCAGAAACAACACAATCATTCAACATCCTCTTGCACACATTCCGACCTAAGCTCTCCACATCTAACCCATGTAACCATTCGTCCTGCAGCAATGGTAGCCCTCTCTTGATTTTAAAGGCAATGGCTCTACGCCTGACCTCCAAATCAAGAGGAACTACACCTAATAGAACCTGCAAAGCGTCAGTAGAGACAGTGCGACACAAAGGCACACAACCCAGAATCATGACCCTTTGGCACGAGAGAACTTTCCTGCGACCAACAGCAGAACACGCTGCCCTATACCATACAGAAGATCCATACGCTGCACATGCAACAAATAGACCCCCATATATGGTATGAACAGCACGCCTACTGAGGCCCCATTCAGTTCTCAAGATACGACGCAACTTACCTACCACCCCAAACAGACGGTCTTTAAGACGAACAATATGAGGAATGAAATTCATTCTCTCACCCATGGTTATACCAAGGTACTTAACCTCAGTTACATACCGTAGGGTGCCAGCTTTGAGTCTAACAATGGGATGACGTCTGTGTGACAATCTGCCCTTAAGCAACATTGTCACCGTCTTCTCCATTGCCACACCAACACCAACACTACTGCTCCATTCAGAAACTATGCGCATGGACTCTTGCCCCTTGCGCTCAATTTCCGAACGCGACTGTCCCTCAACCATAATAAGCAGATCATCTGCATATGCACAACACCTATACAGTTGTCCGAGCTGCCTCAACAAGGAATCCATCATGAGGTTCCAAATAAATGGACCACAGATGGAACCCTGTGGACAACCACGAACAACATCTACACTGACGCTTTCCCCTACCCCAACTACACAAGCCCTCCTACCCGAGAAATAGCTTCGCCATAAAGCCATTTCCCGGCTCCCACATTCCCTTAATCTCCTCAACACACAATCCCAACCTAAGTAATCAAACGCCCCCTTAAAATCCACAAAAATACCTAACACATACTTGAAGCTACTTGCCTGAACACAACCAGACACATAGCTCCAAGCATCTTCAACGCATTTTCCCTTCCTAAACCCAAATTGAAATTCAGACATTTGTCCAATGACTCTCTCCTGAAGCCTTTCCACCAAAACTCTTTCCAGAACTTTACCAAGAACCGGCAAGAGACTGATGCCCCGAAAAGAACGAGGACTACTCCTTATCCTATCGGGCGACTTCAGAAGAACAATCACTTTTGCACATTTCCACGCTTTCGGGAAATACCCTTCCAACAAGCACTTCCCAAACATTGCGTTCATGTAGTCCGGAATGGCCTTCCAGATGCTTTTACACATCTCTCCAGTCAAACCATCCATACCAGGTGACTTCTTCGACTTTAACATCGAAAAAGCCATCCCCAATTCACCAGTCTGGAGCGGATCACAAGGATCCTCTACCAAGGGTAGATTTTCCCCATGATCCGCCCGAGGGAAAAATGAACACAATAAAGCGTGCATGCAATCTCGCCATGTTGTTAACTGAACGTCACCAACATGAAGAGCACAAACATTTGTCTGCCCCCCCTTACCCCTACAAATCCTATAAGCACGACCCCAGGGATCGTCCTTATTGCGTTGAAGAAAAGCCCTCCACTCACTTTCCTTAACCCTTATAAGCATAAGCTTATATTCCCTTAACTCACGACTATATATGCCCCTAAGTTGGTCCACGTTCGTAGCACCAGCAGATCTGGCCCGTTGGAACCTCTTCCGAAGCCTTCGAACCAGCCGCCGTCTGCCCCCCAATTCACGCGTCCACCATTTGACTTTTCCAAGATTACCTTTACGGTATCTTGGAAACATCCCATCATTAACCTCACTAACCCACCTATCCACAGTCTCCACCTGGTCATCAACACTCATATTAGTGAAGCTAACCAATAGGACCTCCTCTGCTGCCTCTCTCAAATGTAGACCGTGCAACCCCCAATTTGCGTTCCGAACAGACCAACCCTTCAAAGAAACTCTACCCCGCACTACTGGGGTGTAAGTCATAATAATCTCAATGAGATTATGATCACTCACACCCCACCCACCCTTAATCCTCCACTCAAACCCAAAAACCCTCATTGCTGCCTCATTCACGAATGTTACATCGATGTCACTCCTACCCACTGGGCCGTCAAAGGTGTACCACTCACTAGGTTCGTTAACGATCCCAACATCCCTGGAAACAGCCCATTCGGCCAGCATCTCACCCCGTTGACGGTTCAAATATCTAGACGCATGTCTAGATACTTTACTGAACCACAAGGGGGATGATGCATTCGCATCTATACCAAGGATGATAGGATCGCTACTCGCCAGTAGTAGCACCTCATCCAAATACGTAATGTACGGCTCCAGATCCTCACTAAACTTACAATACCCACTAACCACAAAAATTCTACCAAACGGACCACTCACACTGACACACACCCCATAGTCAGTCGAATTCACCAAGATGCATTCGAGACTGACATCATTCACCACCACAGCAGAATTTGCCCTGCTATCAGGAAATACCCGCATTACTGCAGGTAGTCCCCTTACACAACCATTAGTTGAGTAAGGTTCCTGAAGCAGGGCAATTCCACTGCCACTATCACACATAATTTCACCAAATTCACACATTGCAGCATATGCCCCCTGACAATTAACTTGAAGGACCCTAATCATTCTAATGTCTGGCATTCGCCCTGGCCACAATTGCACTGTACACCGGACATATTTGAGACATCATTAGATGCTCGGAAGGCATTCCCTTAAATGCACAGTTGCGACACTTAAGAGCGTTGCAACACTGTGCCACCCGATGTCCCGTCTGCCCACAACGACGGCATACATCCTCCTTAGCCTTACAATCTGCAACTTTGTGGTCAAAGCCCAAGCAACGGAAACACCCCAGGACCGGCTCATAACTACGAACTCTGAACGAGAACCACTTAATGTAGCATCGTTCAGATTCTAGAAGGGTCTGCATAGCCAGGGCAGAACCTTCTAGAATCACGTTCACTGCCGACTCAGCAGTCACCACCCAAGGCTTACTACACAGACGGACCCCTTTCTTAAACTCCTCCTCACTCATCTTGTCCTTCAAGTTCATCTCAAACAACTCCCTCATGAACTCATCAGGACTAACCTGTGAGTGTACCCCCTGAACAACAACCCTAGGACCTAGCTTCGCATTTACGTTAACTTCTAAACCTACTTCACTAAACTTAGTGTTGTCCTTCATTTTGTTAAGCTCGGCTACAGATGGAGTGCGAATAACTGCACCACCATCACGCAGCGGCTTCACCTCATGAACACGTACACCCAAAGTTGGCCCAACCTCCTTCACCACCTGCTCCACCACGTCCTTGGATGACTTGCCAGAAGTTTTACTCCTGACAACCAAGGACCAGGTCTCAACTGGTTTCACCACAGGGGCAGCTGACCGCTGAGCAACATTGGGCATGTTCACAGGTGGCACACTCTGGACGTTTTTGCTACAACTTGCATCGCGACCAGCGTCTAATCGTCCCTTTAGACGCTCATTATCAGCGATCAAGGACATCATTAATAGTTCATACTGGCTAGTGTACGACAAGATACAGCGAGCCACACTAGCCGACACTCCACTGTTCTCACCTAGGACACAAGAAGTGACATCTGAGGTTATGTCCTTCAATTTCTCTACTGCAGTCCCCTTACGCCTAGCAAACGTAGAGGCTGCGGAAATTGGCACTTTAGGAACCAGGAATGTTCCCCCAGACTTCTCTAGCTTCCTCAACTCCCTATCTATGTCGCTATCCCTCTCTGGCTCAATTACCCTGACACTAGAGTTCACAGCGACTTCGGAAACTGACTTCCTCAGCCGCTGCTTCACACTCACCTCACTTCTTCTGGCATCGCAAGAAGAGACAGACGCCGCGTCGTCAGACGACATCGGTACGTCATCTATCGTCTTCTTCTTTTTGGGCGGCATTTTTGAATTAACACGCGCACTTGCACTTGTTTCAAATTTTCAAAACTTTGTCCTACTCTGGCTTTAACTTTTAAATGGCACAAGAGATTTTTCTTTCTCTTTTTTATACAAAAATTAACACGCGCACTTGCACTTGTTTTAAATTTTCAAAATTTTGTCCCACTCTGCCTTTAACTTTTAAATGGCACAAGAAATTTTTCTTTCTCTTTTTTATCGCTAATCGCTAATCTGAACACTGAACGCACTAAACGCACTGCTATTCACTGACTAAAAGCACGTCTGCTCGCAAGCAAGTCTTACAACGAACTCAGTAGATAGGGACAGAAAATGCCGATTTGTTTAACGTGAACACCTGTCGTGAAGACTTAATATCACGGTGCCTAGCACATGGATTGATAAACGTCAATCAACGTCCCCTTGGATATATATCCGCAGGTACCAAAATTTGAATCATACTTATTTTGGTCATATGATTCACTCCTTGGTCTGGAGTTGAGGCCTATCTAAAACCTCAGCTGATCTATGGGTCACAGCACCCGGTTGTATAACGCAACTCCACGTCGAGTTAATACTCTACCCGCATTTGGGTAACAACCACAACCACCACGATGCTCCCATATAGGGGCCTACCCGATGGCCAGGACGGAACAAGTTCCGAGGGCTCCTGGCCGCCCGTGGTACCAGAAAAGAGCCTCTGGTCAGACTTTCGTACCCGAGGTACTACCAATTCAAACTCCAAATAGTTCTTGGGTTGGTGCCCCAAATTTAAACATAGCTCTTTGGAATAGAATGCGGGTATGAACCCACAGATGGCACAGTATACACTATAGTCATGGATATAGCTTTCTCACTGTTAGGAGCGAGGTCTATTCCTACCTCTTCCACCAGGTTGGCGGCATTCATATGATCAAAGATCAACGAGCATATGTCCCCACTGTCACAAGGACTTTAAGCGATTGGAATGAGGAGTGGGTAGAGACCGCCACTGTTCCAAACGCCCGTGGTACCAGAAATACCTCTGGTCAGGTTACGTAACAAGTTACTACCAGTAGAGCTCCATGAAGCTCAGGGACTGGTGACCCCAGACAACACTAAACCCCCCCCCCTAAATACCCCCTGAAAACCCCCTAAACCCCTCCTAAACACAAACGGACTCCCAGGTTATAACGGACGACGCCTAGCAAATACTGCACGTGCGAACTCATTCAATCTTCTAACCCTATCATTTGTGGAGAGCGCCTGACTAAAAACATAACCCCCATTAACTCTAGAAATACCGAACTCATTCAAATCTCTCAAATCTTCATACAGTGGACAATCACAAAGAACATGCACCCACGTCTCCTCAGTCGAACCACAAGGGCATTCAGGACTGTCATTTAGGCCCCTTAAATGCAGAAATGCATTAAGAGAACCATGACCAGTCAACAAGAATCCAAGCCACAGGTTAAAACCAAAGCCTGGTCGACTACCCACAAATTTTACATCCTGTATGAAGCTGAAAGTTACCCTCCCATTCATAGTATTACCCCATCTGACTTGCCAGTCAGAAACAACACAATCATTCAACATCCTCTTGCACACATTCCGACCTAAGCTCTCCACATCTAACCCATGTAACCATTCGTCCTGCAGCAATGGTAGCCCTCTCTTGATTTTAAAGGCAATGGCTCTACGCCTGACCTCCAAATCAAGAGGAACTACACCTAATAGAACCTGCAAAGCGTCAGTAGAGACAGTGCGACACAAAGGCACACAACCCAGAATCATGACCCTTTGGCACGAGAGAACTTTCCTGCGACCAACAGCAGAACACGCTGCCCTATACCATACAGAAGATCCATACGCTGCACATGCAACAAATAGACCCCCATATATGGTATGAACAGCACGCCTACTGAGGCCCCATTCAGTTCTCAAGATACGACGCAACTTACCTACCACCCCAAACAGACGGTCTTTAAGACGAACAATATGAGGAATGAAATTCATTCTCTCACCCATGGTTATACCAAGGTACTTAACCTCAGTTACATACCGTAGGGTGCCAGCATTGAGTCTAACAATGGGATGACGTCTGTGTGACAATCTGCCCTTAAGCAACATTGTCACCGTCTTCTCCATTGCCACACCAACACCAACACTACTGCTCCATTCAGAAACTATGCGCATGGACTCTTGGCCCTTGCGCTCAATTTCCGAACGCGACTGTCCCTCAACCATAATAAGCAGATCATCTGCATATGCACAACACCTATACAGTTGTCCGAGCTGCCTCAACAAGGAATCCATCATGAGGTTCCAAATAAATGGACCACAGATGGAACCCTGTGGACAACCACGAACAACATCTACACTGACGCTTTCCCCTACCCCAACTACACAAGCCCTCCTACCCGAGAAATAGCTTCGCCATAAAGCCATTTCCCGGCTCCCACATTCCCTTAATCTCCTCAACACACAATCCCAACCTAAGTAATCAAACGCCCCCTTAAAATCCACAAAAATACCTAACACATACTTGAAGCTACTTGCCTGAACACAACCAGACACATAGCTCCAAGCATCTTCAACGCATTTTCCCTTCCTAAACCCAAATTGAAATTCAGACATTTGTCCAATGACTCTCTCCTGAAGCCTTTCCACCAAAACTCTTTCCAGAACTTTACCAAGAACCGGCAAGAGACTGATGCCCCGAAAAGAACGAGGACTACTCCTTATCCTATCGGGCGACTTCAGAAGAACAATCACTTTTGCACATTTCCACGCTTTCGGGAAATACCCTTCCAACAAGCACTTCCCAAACATTGCGTTCATGTAGTCCGGAATGGCCTTCCAGATGCTTTTACACATCTCTCCAGTCAAACCATCCATACCAGGTGACTTCTTCGACTTTAACATCGAAAAAGCCATCCCCAATTCACCAGTCTGGAGCGGATCACAAGGATCCTCTACCAAGGGTAGATTTTCCCCATGATCCGCCCGAGGGAAAAATGAACACAATAAAGCGTGCATGCAATCTCGCCATGTTGTTAACTGAACGTCACCAACATGAAGAGCACAAACATTTGTCTGCCCCCCTTACCCCTACAAATCCTATAAGCACGACCCCAGGGATCGTCCTTATTGCGTTGAAGAAAAGCCCTCCACTCACTTTCCTTAACCCTTATAAGCATAAGCTTATATTCCCTTAACTCACGACTATATATGCCCCTAAGTTGGTCCACGTTCGTAGCACCAGCAGATCTGGCCCGTTGGAACCTCTTCCGAAGCCTTCGAACCAGCCGCCGTCTGCCCCCCAATTCACGCGTCCACCATTTGACTTTTCCAAGATTACCTTTACGGTATCTTGGAAACATCCCATCATTAACCTCACTAACCCACCTATCCACAGTCTCCACCTGGTCATCAACACTCATATTAGTGAAGCTAACCAATGGGACCTCCTCTGCTGCCTCTCTCAAATGTAGACCGTGCAACCCCCAATTTGCGTTCCGAACAGACCAACCCTTCAAAGAAACTCTACCCCGCACTACTGGGGTGTAAGTCATAATAATCTCAATGAGATTATGATCACTCACACCCCACCCACCCTTAATCCTCCACTCAAACCCAAAAACCCTCATTGCTGCCTCATTCACGAATGTTACATCGATGTCACTCCTACCCACTGGGCCGTCAAAGGTGTACCACTCACTAGGTTCGTTAACGATCCCAACATCCCTGGAAACAGCCCATTCGGCCAGCATCTCACCCCGTTGACGGTTCAAATATCTAGACGCATGTCTAGATACTTTACTGAACCACAAGGGGGATGATGCATTCGCATCTATACCAAGGATGATAGGATCGCTACTCGCCAGTAGTAGCACCTCATCCAAATACGTAATGTACGGCTCCAGATCCTCACTAAACTTACAATACCCACTAACCACAAAAATTCTACCAAACGGACCACTCACACTGACACACACCCCATAGTCAGTCGAATTCACCAAGATGCATTCGAGACTGACATCATTCACCACCACAGCAGAATTTGCCCTGCTATCAGGAAATACCCGCATTACTGCAGGTAGTCCCCTTACACAACCATTAGTTGAGTAAGGTTCCTGAAGCAGGGCAATTCCACTGCCACTATCACACATAATTTCACCAAATTCACACATTGCAGCATATGCCCCCTGACAATTAACTTGAAGGACCCTAATCATTCTAATGTCTGGCATTCGCCCTGGCCACAATTGCACTGTACACCGGACATATTTGAGACATCATTAGATGCTCGGAAGGCATTCCCTTAAATGCACAGTTGCGACACTTAAGAGCGTTGCAACACTGTGCCACCCGATGTCCCGTCTGCCCACAACGACGGCATACATCCTCTTTAGCCTTACAATCTGCAACTTTGTGGTCAAAGCCCAAGCAACGGAAACACCCCAGGACCGGCTCATAACTACGAACTCTGAACGAGAACCACTTAATGTAGCATCGTTCAGATTCTAGAAGGGTCTGCATAGCCAGGGCAGAACCTTCTAGAATCACGTTCACTGCCGACTCAGCAGTCACCACCCAAGGCTTACTACACAGACGGACCCCTTTCTTAAACTCCTCCTCACTCATCTTGTCCTTCAAGTTCATCTCAAACAACTCCCTCATGAACTCATCAGGACTAACCTGTGAGTGTACCCCCTGAACAACAACCCTAGGACCTAGCTTCGCATTTACGCTAACTTCTAAACCTACTTCACTAAACTTAGTGTTGTCCTTCATTTTGTTAAGCTCAGCTACAGATGGAGTGCGAATAACTGCACCACCATCACGCAGCGGCTTCACCTCATGAACACGTACACCCAAAGTTGGCCCAACCTCCTTCACCACCTGCTCCACCACGTCCTTGGATGACTTGCCAGAAGTTTTACTCCTGACAACCAAGGACCAGGTCTCAACTGGTTTCACCACAGGGGCAGCTGACCGCTGAGCAACATTGGGCATGTTCACAGGTGGCACACTCTGGACGTTTTTGCTACAACTTGCATCGCGACCAGCGTCTAAACGTCCCTTTAGACGCTCATTATCAGCGATCAAGGACATCATTAACAGTTCATACTGGCTAGTGTACGACAAGATACAGCGAGCCACACTAGCCGACACTCCACTGTTCTCACCTAGGACACAAGAAGTGACATCAGAGGTTATGTCCTTCAATTTCTCTACTGCAGTCCCCTTACGCCTAGCAAACGTAGAGGCTGCGGAAATTGGCACTTTAGGAACCAGGAATGTTCCCCCAGACTTCTCTAGCTTCCTCAACTCCCTATCTATGTCGCTATCCCTCTCTGGCTCAATTACCCTGACACTAGAGTTCACAGCGACTTCGGAAACTGACTTCCTCAGCCGCTGCTTCACACTCACCTCACTTCTTCTGACATCGCAAAAAGAGACAGACGCCGCGTCGTCAGACGACATCGGTACGTCATCTATCGTCTTCTTCTTTTTGGGCGGCATTTTTTATTAAGACGCGCACTTGTTTTAAATTTTTTTAAAAATTCTGTCCTACTCTAGCTTTAATCTTTATATGACACAAGAGATTTTTCTTTCTCTTTTTTGAGTAGATATGGACAGTAGGAATCTCGTTAATCCATTCATGCGCGTCACTAATTAGATGACGAGGCATTTGGCTACCTTAAGAGAGTCATAGTTACTCCCGCCGTTGACCCGCGCTTACTTGAATTTCTTCACTTTGACATTCAGAGCACTGGGCAGAAATCACATTGTGTCAACACCCGCTAGGGCCATCACAATGCTTTGTTTTAATTAGACAGTCGGATTCCCCAAGTCCGTGCCAGTTCTGAATTGATTGTTAATTGATAATCGTTAGATTTATTTAAAAATTTTAATAACAAAACATTTAAATATTTTAGCAAGAAAGTTCCACAATTGGCTACGTAACTAACTATCCGGGGAACAAATTATCATCCCATACAGAATAATAACTCTATTTACCCAGAACGAGCACATAAACCATGTTATTGCTTCCCAATCAAGCCCGATTATCTCAATCTTCAGAGCCAATCCTTATCCCGAAGTTACGGATCTAATTTGCCGACTTCCCTTACCTACATTATTCTATCGACTAGAGACTCTTCACCTTGGAGACCAGCTGCGGATATTGGTACGGCCTGTTGAGAAGTTTGCGTGACCCCACCATAAATTTTCAAGGTCCGAGGAGAAAATATCGACACAACAGTAAATGTCATGCTCTTCTAGCCCATCTACCATATCTCTCTTCGAAAGACTTCCATGGTAGTACGGCTATAAAACAGAAAAGAAAACTCTTCCGATATCTCTCGACGGCTTCTTTATGGTCGTTCCTGTTACCAGGATGAGCACAAGGCCCATATTTAATAACAAACGGATACTCAACAGGTTACGGAATTGGAACCGTATTCCCTTTCGTTCAAAATTATTCAAGTGTTTTAAAAAAAAAAATTTTTTTTTTTTTTTTTACTTGAAAATTTTCGGCTTTCGCCTTGAACTTAGGACCGACTAACTCGTGATCAACCACTGTTCACACGAAACCCTTCTCCACTTCAGTCCTCCAAGGTCTCATTCGATTATTTGCTACTACCACCAAGATCTGTACCAATGGCGGCTCCATGCAGGCTTACGCCAAACACTTCTATGCACACCATTGTACCCTCCTACTCACTAAAGTTTCAAAATTTATATTACTTTTACATAATATAAATCATCTACTTTAGCGGTAATGTATAGGTATACAACTTAAGCGCCATCCATTTTAAGGGCTAGTTGCTTCGGCAGGTGAGTTGTTACACACTCCTTAGCGGATTACGACTTCCATGTCCACCGTCCTGCTGTTTTAAGCAACCAACGCCTTTCATGGTATCTGTATGAGTTGTTAATTTGGGCACCGTAACATTACGTTTGGTTCATCCCACAGCGCCAGTTCTGCTTACCAAAAGTGGCCCACTGGGCACATTATATCACAACCTTAAACTTCATATCAAGAAAGTTAAGGTTCTTACCCATTTAAAGTTTGAGAATAGGTTAAGATCGTTTCGACCCTAAGGCCTCTAATCATTCGCTTTACCAGATAAGATTATTTTATATTATATTTAAATGCACCAGCTATCCTGAGGGAAACTTCGGAGGGAACCAGCTACTAGATGGTTCGATTGGTCTTTCGCCCCTATACTCAATTCTGACAATCGATTTGCACGTCAGAACTGTTTCGGTCTTCCATCAGGGTTTCCCCTGACTTCAACCTGATCAAGTATAGTTCACCATCTTTCGGGTCACAGCATATATGCTCAAGGTACGTTCCAGTTAGAGGTATAAATAAAATAAATTTTATTATACATAACTATATAGAACGCCCCGGGATTGTGTTAAATAACTATTAAAAATAGATCATAAAACTAATCCCATTTAACAAGTCAAGTTAATTATGCCATTAGGTTTATAAAATCCCAATGACTTGCAAATATGTTAGACTCCTTGGTCCGTGTTTCAAGACGGGTCCCGAAGGTATCCTGAATCTTTCGCATTGTTAATCATACAAATGCATATAATAAACACAAAAATCAATGATTAATATGCCATTATATAATTTCGAAAAATTAACGCACTGTATATATGATAAATCTATCATCACTTTATCAAATCAATAAGCATTTATTCTATGTTAAAATGCAAGCATAATAATTTGAATAAACATAAGCCAATGATTTTTTGATAAATATTTTTATGATAATAGATTACAATGTCCTTATTTGGAAAAAATGCACACTATCATTATAATATTGTTTAAATATTATAATTTTAATGATGAATTTTCCAAAATGGATATTCAGGTTCATCGGGCTTAACCTCTAAGCAGTTTCACGTACTATTTAACTCTCTATTCAGAGTTCTTTTCAACTTTCCCTCACGGTACTTGTTTACTATCGGTCTCATGGTTATATTTAGTTTTAGATGGAGTTTACCACCCACTTAGTGCTGCACTATCAAGCAACATGACTCTTTGGAAACGCCTTCTAGTAATCATTAACGTAATACGGGCCTGGCACCCTCTTTGGGTAAGTGGCCTCATTTAAGAAGGACTTAAATCGTTAATTTCTCATACTAGATTTAAGACGTTCCATACACCGCATCTCACATTTCCCATAAAGACAAAGTGACTTGGTGCTGAACTGATTTCTTTTCGCTCGCCGCTACTAAGAAAATCCTTGTTAGTTTCTTTTCCTCCCCTAATTAATATGCTTAAATTCAGGGGGTATTCCCATATGAGTTGAGGTTGTATAAAAAACACAAACATATAATATATAATATGTCTTTTTATATATATATAGTATTATTAAATAAAAACTTTAATTTATCATAATAAAAAGGCAATTCTAGAATAATTGTGTTAATTTTATGCTAGACTTTCCTTAATATTAATATTGATAAATAAAAAATTTATATTAAAATTTTTCCATCAATATAAAATATTTTTTTTTTTTTAAAAGACATTTTTATTAATCAATATTATGAATAAAATATCTGATGATGATCTTTTATCCAATAATATACCATGTGTTCATTTATTTTACTAAGTAAAGTAAATCATAAACAACTTATTTAGCATAGTCTTACAACCCTCAACCATATGTAGTCCAAGCAGCACTTCAAAAATTAATTAAAGTACCATAACAGCATGGACTGCGATATGCGTTCAAAATGTCGATGTTCATGTGTCCTGCAGTTCACACGATGACGCACAGTTTGCTGCGTTCTTCATCGACCCATGAGCCGAGTGATCCACCGCTTAGAGTGATATTATTTTTTATATATATACGTATATATATATATATTATTTTTAAGTTTTTATGTCAATATGTATATTTATTGAAAGAAATTAAAAATACACCATTTTGTTCTATTGGCATATATCAATTCCTTCAATAAAATAATTTATCTTAAATTCAGTTGCGAAATGTCTTAGATTTATAATAAACAAATAATTTTATATAGGGTAAAATTTAAATAATATAATGTAATATTTATTATAAATTATTAACCTAAAAATAGGTACAACATTTAAGACTTGGTTTTCATATGTATGCAAAATAATATTATTTTATA
>JAWNKV010000366.1:0-20398 GCA_035041805.1 Amiota mariae
TGAGTGGTGCTGTTTTTTGAGGTATAGAATGCAGTGTGTGCTCATTTTGAGATAGTTGGAGTGTATTCTTGGCAGTGTTTGTTACTTTCTCTGGCTCTGTGGTAGTTATTTGTTGCGATCCAGGTCGCAACGCGGATGCGTATGTAATGTTGCTAGTGATAATTTGCAATGTGTGTGGCCTGTGTGATAGGCTCGGGTCGGCTACGGGCAATTGATTTGCGCTGGTTCATCCGATTTTTCAGTTCTTTAAAAACTGGACGGCCTCTATAGTTCGACGTTGTGTCCGTTGTATTCATAGTGCAGCTTAAGGACTCGTGGAGGTCACCACATGATACACACACAGAAGGTAGTGTACAATACGATTTCGTGTGACCGAATTCCTGACAGTTTGTGCACTGAATAGGATCTGTGCGCTTGTGAGGTTCCTTCCGGTGAAGCAAGTATTGTATATTGGGTGGATCTGGTTTCTTTTATTAGACTTATCATCATGAGAAAGTTCGACCTTGAACATGGGTTGCGGGATTTTGCTTCTATTCATAATGTTGATTACAACCTTGATTGGGAACCCTTTTTTTTTCAAGTGCACATTTGATTTCTTTGGTATCAACACCAGCTTCAAATTGACTTTATAAAACTAATTTTTCAATTTTCAATGCATTTTCGTTATGTTCAACACTAAATGCGTGTTTTTCAGCGTTTTAATACACTGAAAAAGGTATTACCTTTTACTAAAAATTGAGAGTGAGCAGTTTTTGAGAGCGTCACAGGCCAAATTGGCATCACCTCTATTTCTTACACCATGATACATATGTATATACTTATGCCAGGAAAAAATTTGTTGTCTGCTTGCATTCTTATCAGAAGAAAGAGAATGCAAAGGCAAACGACAAAAAATATAGCATGCCTTTAGCTGTATAACGATCTTTCTTTTGAGCATCATTTTCATACCGTTATTTAATGGCACTAAAGGTAGGCATCGATAATACAAATATTTGCACAAATATTTCGAATAGAGAGAGAGCGCAAGCCATTTGTGTCATCGATGGCTTTGATTTTGCGTTTATACAAATGTTGGACGAAAATCAATATATTGAATATTATTAGTTATGATTTTCTTCAAATCTCTTCTTAATTTTTGCATTTGTGTGAGTATTTATGTTGTGGATGATGAAATTATCTCATTCTTGTGATATTTTTGTTGTAAATAGACACATGCAATGTGTGCGCTTCAAAAAGAATTAAAAAAATTCGAAACTACGACCGAAGTATGATTACAACAACTATCTGTGCAAATGTTTGTATCGTTGGTTGGCAACTATACAAATTACAACAACAACTATTTGTGCAAATATTTGTATTGTCGATGCCTACCTTAAGCAAAGCAAGGTTCGATTCACAAATAGTTTTTTCTATATATTTGTGCCGAGGAGTATATGTATTGTTTGTTTTCGCTATTTGCCGTTGTTGTTGTGTTTTCTCTGTTTGAATGCTATCATTGCTGATTAATATTATTGGTTTTTGCATTTAACATTTCTGGCGAAACAAGATTTGGTGTTGCGCATTGCATACTCTGCGGCTCTGGTGACTTTTACCCGCTTGGTTGTTGTAGATCCACAGAAGAGGATCTAGTTGCTGATCCTTTCAAGTAGGTGCCAAGTTAAACATTTGTTGGATAGACAGTATTTCAAAGTATCCTTTGCACCCTCTTCATGTTCTATTTTCTCCACAGGTGAAGCGTACTCAGTCGGTAGGTAGGATTAGTTTTTTTTTATTTCTTGTTTCGTTTCAATTCTGCTATAGTTAACGGAGAGCTTGCTATAAGAGCAACGTCCTACATAAATGAAATTATGATACTATAAACAATAGAAAGCAACTTACAAGTTATACAGCATTTTAGTCATTGGGTTTACAATTGAGTCTTGTATTAATTGGATACAATGTCCATAAACTTTAGAAAATCATAAAACCTGACCAACCAGTCTTCTCTGAGCTGGTACCAAGGAACGAAACTGTAAATTCCACTCAGGCCAAATATAGAAAGTTTAGATGCCAATGCTCAGAAAAAATGTCCTGAACTGATCAATCGTAAGGACGAGTCCGTATTACACCTCAACAATAAGAGATCACATACAAATACAAATGGCTCTTCGGCAAGCTAAGTTACGTTCAATTTGGTTACGATCTTTAGTCTTCTATTTTTTCGCTCTTTGCAAAAAAGCTCGAATGGTAAAACGTATACTTCTAAAGATCCCAAGAAACAGCTTCTTGACTTGTTTCCCGCAGAGAAGGATATGAGTTTTATGTACGCGATATTATGAAGTTGCTCGAAAGATGAGATGGCCATCGAACCAAACTACAGTCAATAGTCAAATAAATAAAAGAATATTATAGATGGAATCAAAAATGTCGACTGTTTATATATACATATAGCTTAAGTTTAAAACTTCAAGACTACAGTATATTAAATAAATAAATAAATATATTTACATATATAAATTTGGATCTATGTATGTCTGCTCTCTATGGAGCGATTTTGCTGATTTTCAGAGAAACTAGCATAGTCTGGAGCGGATCGGATCACCGGAATAAATTTTGCATATAGTATAGCTTAGAGACATATTTTGAAATCAAGTAATCGTTGTCAAAAAACTCTTTTAAGAAAGTAAAATACATATCATTCTGTTTATCATTCCCGTGCAAGCCGGGTGCGCTAGTAAATTTATATTATTTTTAGGGAGAAATTCTTCATGAGAGAATAAAAATATATCTTGTGATGTTTATATACCTACATACATATTCGTTTCCTACCTGTTGAATAAAAGTCTGTCTGGCTTATTATTTTAATTATTAAAACAAAAAAATAGGATTAAAAGGATAATTTTACTGATATTTTGTTCAAAAATTTCTTTTCTTCTGATTATCGCTGCATATTTAATCACCTTGTTTCAATTATTTTATTAACAGTTTTGGAATTAAGTTAAATTATACGCAGAAAAGGACGTATTAAAATGTTATCTTTGTAATGTTAGCAACCTCATATTTTAAAACTTAATAAAATTAACTTATTCCAATTCTCTCTTCCTCTCGTGTTTTCTTTTTTAATAAAAACTAGCTTTCGCCTGGTCGTGAATGCTCTGATACAGATTTAGAGCCACCGCCACCGGCATCGCAGAGTCAAGACTGTGAACCAACACCGCCTTTACAGAGACATAATTCCACCAATTTCTATTTGCCACAAATCGACAACACTACCAATGCTTTAAACAATGGTAGTGTTTCAACTGGAGTCGCCGGCATATCAGCAACTGGTGTCGGTAGTGATTCCCCACGACATATACGATTGTTTCATTCACGTCATAGTCCTCATGCAAGGCCACGGTAAGTTTTTTTTTTATTATTTCTTAAATTTTGTTTTATTAGATTCCATTTCAGTGGACTCGATCCTCAACGTAGTTTTCCGACAGATGCCATATCACCTGATCATCCATCTTACAATAGTCAAAATCAAGGAATTTCCCCAGCAGTAGCACAAAATCGTAGTGGGATATTATCTACACCTTTAATGCAACAACGAATAAAGCCGCTTGGTGTTGCCACACCTCTGGTTATGACTAGTCCAGTGCGAAGGTTAGTTAGTGTTGACCACACAAAGAAGTAAATTACAATGGTAAAATTATAAGAACGTGTTGATTTAATGTTCAAAAACAATGAATGAGACATTTACTTCGGATCACCGAAGTTTAAGTACCATTCATATACCAACTGTGGAATTAAAGATCTTGCCCATAAAGAAATTAAATTTATATGAATACTTTGTCAGTACATATGTATTAAGATATTTATCTTAAGAAATGCAAAAATTGCATTATATAAAAACATGACATTATAAGTACTCATGAAATATTTTTCTATTTATTTGATATATGTATGTATGTATATTTCAAATTGTTTTTCTTCAGTTTTGTTTAAGTTTGTTAAGAAATACTTTTTCGAAAGAAAAGTTCAATATTTGTTCGATCGATCCAAATTTTGGATAACAAAACACATGAAATTTTTATTTTATATATTTGTATTCATCAATGTTATCCTCTTAAAAGATGTACCAGCGCTTCTCCCAATGGCTTAGTTTTTTTTTCCTAGTTATACTGAACACTTCGATATAAATTTGTTGGGGTCTTTTAAACAATTTATTTGTACGATTCTATTCCCAACAAACATTTCGACAAAGTTATAATAGTATTCCAAACCAGTGTTAAATGTCAAAAAAGCTACAGTCGGAGGAACCTACCTGTTGGATGCCCTGTAGAATCTTCATTAAAGAGGAAAAATTATTTTCTATAGGTAACAAGCAAGGACTCGACACGATTATGGTTTCCGGGGCGCAAAGTTCTGCCATCTGGATACTAATAGAACTCGTTAAAATAAGACGAAAATATCAAACGAAACTTTTCGATATCTCTCTAGTTTTCGAGATATTGAGCTATTGAGCTTTAATGATACGAAAAAATGGGTTTAAAAAAAAAAAATAATTAAATGAAAGAACTGGTGAAAATAAAATTTTTCTATATCTCCTTTAGTTTTGGAGATATCAAATTTGAAAAATGTATAATTGAAAAAAAATTAAATAAAAAATTTTTTACATACATATGCTGTGAACCAAAATATTTATTCATACACCGTTGCATACAAAAAACTTTTGTTTGTCCAACGTTTTTTTGTACACAAAATAAGTAAAATGACTTTAAAAATATCAATTGACTTTAAAAACCACAAAAAGTCACTAAAGAGTGAAAAATAACAGATTTAAAAAAAATATTGGTATGTGCTATCTATGGAAGTCGGTGGCAAGCCATTTGACCTTTAATACTGAGTTTGTTGCCTAAAAGGGCCAAGTAAACGCGTTGAATATTTGTCCAAATGTTGAATGTGACCACACGATGTGTTGCCTACATACGTATCGAATTCATTTCGTAGAACTTACAATTTTTAGTTTTTTCTGAAGCGAAATGAGTGCAGATAGCGGTTATTGTGTATTATTCACAAACAACAATCTTTTATTTCCTTTGTCCGTACACACGTCTGTCCGCAACGAAATATATCCACAAGCAAAACTTATTTTCCTTTTCCCACATCCCGCATACACGTCTCTTCACTAGGGAATGTATGGATAAGCAACGGTTTTTCCTTTCTCCTCACACACATCTCTTCGCAACGAAATGTATACAGAAGGAAAATCATTTATTTTCTTTTCTCCACAAGAAGAAACTTGACACAAATCAAAAATTTGTAATTTGGCACTGTGGCCTAAACATCGAATACATCGAATCGCGCTCACATCGAACATTTGATCACATGATTCGACGTGTGTATTTCACCAACTTCTCCAACCAAACAACAGTTTAACCGAGTCATCGGACTTTTATCTCATTGCCAGTGTGACTGTCCCTTTGGCTTACTACCCTATCCTATCTGCTTGCTTATCCAACCATTCCACAGTGGACCGATCTAGCAGAACTAAATTAATATCGTCAAAAGTAAAAGAGTTGTCCATAAAGATATAAACAGCTGCCTATTACCTATTTTGCTTGCCACCGACTTCACCCCGATCAGTAGATAGCACATACCAATATTTTTTTTTTAAAATGCATTTAAATGCATTGAAAATGTGTTGATTTCAGAAATATTTATATTGTATCTGTGAAAACTAAGCGACATATCGACAATTTTATTAGGTATTTTCGTCTTATTTTGTCGAGGTCTACAAGAAGAGGAATAAAAGAACATACATATGAATACATAGAGTCGCACACAGAACCTCCCTTTCATCAAAATCTGACTTAGTCAAAATGGGACCAATCTGAGAGTATACCCTTCCTAACAAATTTCAAAATCGGTCCACAATTGACGGATAGAAGCGAACAAACATAAAACACACATACAATAAAACGATCACCTTCTTTTTTGAAGTCGGTTAAAAAAGAATCGTTGTTCTATTAATTGGAAATATCCCACATAAAACAGAAGAACAAACAAATTGACTCCAAATAATTATTCGTACACATGTCGGTTATGATATTGTTTTTGCAAAAATAACTATCATGGATGTAGCTATTTTACCCCATTTAGTTGAATATGCAACGGCATTAGTAATTCTTTGCATTTGGCGTCGTTTTAATGTCATATTCAAGTTGTTTTTTGAGGGAGTCGGACAAAATGTGCCGCAGTGCTGATTTATCTTATGATATGCTCAATGTGATCATATAAATATATTTAGAAAACAGATCTCTTCGAGAAATTGGAAAGATAATTGGAAGAGCGCACTCAACTGTACAGAGCATAATTAATAATTACATTACGTAAATAGCGGTCAATTGACACTAAAAATAAAAACGCTGGAATGCCTAATATAGTAACAGCACACAAGGAGAGTAAATAGTGTCTTCTGTGGCTCAAAACCAGAAAATTTCACCAACAGCGATGTACAATAATATGCACCAAACAAAGTTACCACACAAATTATTCGCAACTGCTTGCATTTAGCTGGCGCAAACCTTTCATTTCAGAAGCTAACAAAAAAGGTTAGAGCTAACCAAATTGCATGTTAATCACGCGGATTTTTATTTTTTAATCAACATAATACATATATAGTGATGAATCCAAGTTCAACCTATTTGGGTAAGATAGCGTTAGAAAAATTTGGAGGAAACCAAATAAAGAGCTGCAGGAGAAAAACATTATTAAAACGATAAAGTATGGAATTGGATTGGTGTGACGGTGTCTGACAATTTCTGGTATTGGAAATCTCACCTTTATAGATGAGATAATGTACAAGCACTTATACCTGAATGTTTTAAGGAATAATTTACTTTCAAGTTTCACAAAATTAGTGTTGGATGAGTAGACATTTGTATTTCAACAAGATAACGACCCTAAACATTCATCGTATCTTGTTCAAGAGTGGCTTATGTACTACCGTAAACAACTAAAAACATGATTTAAACCCGATAGAGCAGTGATGCGCAACATTTTCAAAGTAGTGGGCCACATTACTAACCTAGTTGGTCTCGCGGTCCACACTAAAAAATTATGAAATAAAATGGTATAAAAAAACTTCAAAAATAATTTATATGAGTTATATTTATATTTATTATTATTATTATTTATGTTTATAGTTTGTATATATTTTCAATGGCAGACTGTCTTTGCTTTAGATTAACTAATTTGTCAAATTGCATTTGAAAAATTGCAATCGCGATGCACACACTATTTTGCAGATTACTGTCAGTCATGCGATTCCTTGATTTCGACTTCACAATTTTCATTCTTGAATATATCTGTTCGCACAAGTAAGTGCTACCGAACATTTGACATCATCAGCAAGTTGTCGGATGACAAGGTAGTGCGACTTTATGACATACTTTGAATAGAACACATGGATTAAAACACTGTCAAAGTTTTCATTTAGTGTTGAGTTGCATTGCAAGTCAATAAGCTCCATTTGCATATGTGGCGGAGAATCATCGACAACTGCAGTGAATGGATTTGAGAAGAGATTAATAAAATTGTCTTGCTCCTTAAAGTCACGAAAGCATTCTTCAAATTATCTTTTAAGTTCAGCTAGCTTCATGCTAGCTTAGGGAAGTGAGACAGATTGCTTTTATTTAACTGACTTTTCCAGAGGCTTGGTTCCATTTCAAAAGTTTTTATATTTTAAATCAGTGTGTTAATTAAATTGTGTTTCCCTTGAAGGAGGTGTTAAGATCATTGAAGTAACCAGCCTTTTCAGTGAAAACAGCAAAGTCGCCTAGCCATTGAGGAGTTTTTAGTTCAGGAACCTCCTTGCCATCTTCTGTCACAAAAAGTGTATATTTGCTACTAGCCCTCCATATTTCCCTATAATAGCAGGCGCTCCATCAGTTACTAAAGCAGTCATATTTTTATACTCTTCACGGGAGTGAATAGTATTATAAGTTTGTCATGAAGTTTGTAACACACTGAAGGAGACATCGCAGACTACATAAAGTATTTGTGATCAGCTCAACCAGTTGTTTAAGCCATTTCCGTCTGTCCGTCTGTTCGCAGCACTAGTCTCTCACTTTTTTGAGATAGAGGGCTGAAATTTGTACATAGATTTATTTTTATCAAACGCCGATCAAGTTCGGGAATCAGCCGAATCGGACTACTAGGGGGGTACCCCCATACAAACCGGGATCCAAATGAAAGTTCTTATTCGATTTTTTTTTTTTGTACTATGGCACTGAAATTTGGACAATATAAGTACCTAATCTATATCCACCAACCATATAAATTTTAAGACCATCGGACTACTAGCAGGGGCGTGAAGAGTATTACAACTTCGGCAAAGTCAAAGTTATTATTTTTTAGGGTTCCGTATCCATGGGGAGCTAACGGGACCCTATTACTAAGCGTACTCTGTCCGTCCGTCTTCTACTTTATCTCATGAATCGTTATAGGTAGAGAGTTGAAATTTTCACAGAGTTTGTAATTCACTTGTGTGTAGAACGACAAATTCTAAAAATACATATATTTTTGTAGTATAATTTTAAAGTGTTACTTGTAGTATACTTTTAGGCTGTTAAATATGAACATAATTTAATATTTTAAGCAAAAAATCTTGTACAATGGTACGGAACCCTCCGTTACCATGATAATTTTAAGACCATCGTACCCCCATACAAACCTGGATCCAAATTCATGTTCTAGAAAAACTTTTTTGTTTTTTGTACTATAACTTGAAATTTTTTTATCTACCAACTATGTAAATTTCAAGATCTTCGGAATACTAGGAGGGGCGTGAAGAGTATGAATTAAATTCCTTCCTCACAAAGCTGGTTAATTTTTCCAGGGAATGAAAAAAATTGAAATGAGACCTAAAACCAAACAGAGAAGGTGGTAATATGTTATTTGCAGTTAAGTGTAGATTCAATCTGCTTTTTATAACGCGCTTATCCTAGAAAAGTCATATTTATTTATATTTATATTTATTTTTTTTAAAACTAACAAAAGGAGATGTTTATCAAAGTCGACTTGATTAATTTTAAAATAAGTCTCTATCCTTTATATGCAAAATTTGACCCACCAATTCTGACTTCTTCGGCATATTGTATTGCCATTAGAAGTAAAGGTGCATGCAAAATTTCAGCTCAATCGGATATCAAGAAGTGGACCTAATTCACCTTGCAAGATTCAGCGACATATTCTCAAAATTTTCACATAATTGGACAAAAAAGAAAATGAAAATATGTTGGAAATATTAAATATTTAAGAAAATGAAAACATGTGTTTCTCCGAGAAATTCTGACTATTTTTATATTTTTTTTTCTGATTTTGGTTTTTTCCCTTATATGTATTTGCGAATGTATGCAATTCATGGCACAATATTTTTGAAATTCAATAATTTTTCACAAAACTATTGTCCTGCATTAAAAATGGATCACTATGATCACGCAATGATTTTAACACATTTCTTTGTCCGTAATTTTCTTCATCTTCCAAAATTTCCGCGAGCAAATAAAAAAAAACAAGATTATCCATTTTACAGTGCGATAACACAAATATTTAACATTTTTGTCCAATTGTCGAAAGACATGACTATCTTGGCGAATGATAGTCGATTTCAAAAGCTTTGATGATAAGAGCTTTTTTTCATATGGAAAAATGGCTTAACTGCGACCGCAAGATAATGTTAGGCGTTGTCCAATTGTGTGATAATTTTGAGAATAGGCCGGTTAACCGACGACAGAACATCCTGACTTAAATAAACCATTTAAAAATAGGTAAAGGTCGAAAAGTTAGTAATAATTTCATTCAAAACTAGCTGTGCCCCACGCATTGCTGTGGCTCAGGCTGGACAAATAATATTAAACACTAACTGACCCGGCAAATGTTGTTCTGCCCTTTTTGGTGGTTGCGAGATATTCATGTAAATGATATTTGTGGCACGTTAAGAAGAAGAATAAGAAGATGTATAATTAAACTATTGTATTGAGTGAATTTTTTTATTTCCATAATGTGAATATGTATTTTTAATGCCAACAACTATTTACAAAATTCAGTTTCAGTATTTCGTACACTGCAATACTGTATTATATTTTTATGTAAATGCAACATACAATTGGCCATGCGAGAAACATGGGTTTTTAAGGTTGATGTCGCAAGCAGTCAATGACTGCCCCTGTGATTTATTTATGGTCATAGCGAAAGAAAACCGCACTAGAAACTGTAATCGTTTAGTTTGGGACGGTAGCCGGAATCATTGGGGTGCATGGTATCGAAACGTCTTCTCCTTATACTTTCCATTAAGAATGGTTGTTTCGATCACGTTGTTTACTAATTCTTTAACCGCTAGCCGTGTACCGTTACAAAGACGCGGTTGGTTGATATTTCGCAACATTATAATCACTGATCCAACCTTTAATTGAAGATTGTGAGGCGGTAGTATTAGCAAATCTAGCGAGTTCAAAAATTCGGTAGTATAGTTAACGACATCATTTTGGTTAGTAGTGGAATCAATTGATTTGTATGTCTTTAAATCACCGGCAATTTCATTTTGAATTTTGATATTTAATTCATGGATTTCGACTATATAAATTTTACAATAGAATTTTAGATGAAGAATAGGAAGAGAAATGCAACGAAAATCATTAGTTTCGTGGATTGCACTTTCCCTCATGTAAGCAAAAATATTGCCGTATTCAAGTTAAGCACAACAAAACAAAATTCAAGAAGCAGCAAAGCATTAACAACGAAAATGCTTGTGTGTGGTTTTACAAAAACAATAAAAAAAATAGCAATAGTACTCTTGCGAGTACTCAGTTAATAATAAATGACAGGAAAAATGCAATAACAACACAAAATTCAAGAAGCCGCAAAGCATGAACAACCAAAAAATAAACGAAGATGTTTGTGTATGGTTTTCCAAAATAATAACAACAAAGATAGCAAGCACAATTTCATGAGCTCAGTTATTAATAAATGAGAGAAAAAAGATACAACAATAACAACAACCAAAGAAAATACAAGAAGTAGCACAGCATTAATAGCGAAAAACTTGCAAAAACTTAATACTAAAAAATAGTGTATCGAACTCGCACACGGAGGGTTCCGTTCCATCGCACAAGATTTAATACAATGCATGCAAATTTCTACCTCTGTCTGAAGTTATGTAAAATTAATTTGTTTTTGTCGCAAAATTGAAATATTCAACAGCCTAAAAGTATACTACAAAAAAAAATTGTTAAACAAAAGATTAAATTAAAGAACAATGCTTCTAAAAATGTGTATTTGTCGCTCTACACACAATTGAATTACACACTCTGTGAATATTTCCTCTCTCTATCTATTACGGTTCATGAGATAGAGCAGAAGACGGACGGACGGACAGTGTAAGCTTAGTAATAGGGTCCCGTTAGCACCCTATGGTTACGGAACCCTAAAAATGATAAAAATAAAGATACAATTTTCTACATTAGAATTTATTTGTTATTTAAAAAAAAAATAAAATTATAATCGGTTTAGTATATTTTGAACCAAATGAATAAATGTTAAAAAAGTAAACAACTGTCTGTATCTCCAAAACCACGCCACGTGCCGGGTCTAAATGTAGATCAGAACGACATAGTTGATTCCATAAGTACAACAAAAAAGAAAAATCATCGAAATTGGTCCAGCCGTTCTCGAGATAAGCGCTTACGAACACTTTTAGCGTTTCATTTTTATATATTTAAAGATATGAAAATATTGACATTTACACGAAATGGTGTCCTTTAATGTTTAGTTCTATTTATATGTTGTTTAAAAGAAAATTGCCTTAATATTGACAAAATTATATACGCTTCAAGAATTATTGGTTCTAAAAATTACCAATAAAAAAGAGATGTTTGACAAAGATGAATTGATTAAATTTACATATGTTTTATATGATCCACCAATTTCTACTTTTCCGGTGGATTTTTATAAAAACACGATCACAGTAGAACTTTGAAATTGTGTTTCGCTTTCCAAATTGCCGTCTCGAACTTATAATTGTCAATTCGATATTAATAACTCAAAATTCTCAACATTCCAACAACATTTTCAAATTTTTTCGAAGAGTATTGAGTCAAGAAAATAAGATTCAGCAAGAGAAAAAATCAGCCAAGTGTGAGTCGGACTCGCACACGGAGGGTTCCGTACCATCGTACAAGATTTTTTGCTTAAAATATTAAATTATGTATATATTTATCAACCTAAAAGTATACTACAATTAAAGCTTAAAAGTATACTACAAAAAACAAAAATTTGTTAAACAAAAGGTTAAATTAAAGAACGATGCTTCTAAAAATGTGTATTTTTAGTATTTGTCGTTCTACACACAAGTGAATTACATAATCTGTGAAAATTTCAACTCTCTACCTATTACGGTTCATCAGACAGAGCAGGAGACGGACGGACGGACAGTGTAAGCTTAGTAATAGGGTACGGAACCCTAAAAAGGGAACTGAAGGTTTTATGAGAGAACTGTCATGTCTTTATATGTTTGTAAGTAAACACAACATTCGGAAATGCTGTAGGGCATTAACACCTCCCATAGGTTAACGGATGTAGCGGGATAACATGCGGTGCGGGTCATTAGTGATCGCAACTATTTATATCGTTCATCGAAAATCAAACGTGTTCGGCTGATAACCTAAGGTATTTGATGTTATGAAATGAGAACTATAATTTATAGCCTTTTCACACTGCACTGAATCACGATGATGTATCAGCTGTTTTTTGTTTTGGTTATACATACAATGGAACGTTGTGGCTAATTGTGAGAAATTAAAATTTAAATTGTTTGAAAAATACATGATTAAGAACAATTCGCAGCGTATGCAAATAATTCTTACATCTTCCTTTTTTCCTGCTACTTATTTTATTACAATTAAAAAAATATAAAAAAGTAACTTTGGCTATGCCGAAGTTAAAATACTCTTCACGCTTCTGCTAGTAGTCCGAGGGTAGATATGGGTCAGATATTAGCGCCGTATTGATTTAAATCATGCCCCAGTGTTAAAAAGCTATTAGTCTTGATTTGAGACTCATTAAAGCACATAGTGCTGATATAGGTCTATGACCTTTAAAAACTAATTAAAAAATTCTAGCTCCCTATTTCTAAATGCACATAGTGCAGTTCTAGGGAAGTAATTATTTTAGTTTTGTTAATTTGTATATAGTCTTTGATCTGACCTCGGTTGCGATAAGTTCTGATCTCGATCTATGCACAAATCCTTTTGTTCTAAATTAATTAATACAACAACAATTAATAAAGCAATAATTATTGCCCATCCCGTTACGTTTCAACGGAGAATTAGGTGATGTTGTTGTGCAAGCAAAAACTCGTCTACAATAAATGAATCAATTTTGCACTTTATGCATTTGGAAGGTGACGTCGCCCGACCAGTGCTAGTTGGTCAATCAAACATAAGTAGTGACGGTTTCAGTTATTCCAATGTAGACATTGGCAATGCCGCTGCTCATCAAACAAGACCTTCTGCAATAACTTGGGACTCAAGACAGAGACATTAACAAATTACACATTCACCAATCAACTTAGCCAGATGGTTACTAGTTTCATTGCAAACTAATGCAAATAAAATTGTGAACCACCATCGTACTTTAAAATGGCTACGATCTATCACACGCAAACCACCCTAGAGGAAGAGCTCGCCACTCCAAGGCAAGCCAACCTACTGGACAACCGACACTCGCAAGCTTCCTGATTTATTAGATTTGAGCAAAATCATAACTGCAAACTGTCTGGATCTCTGTTCGGATTACAGTGCTGTATCAAATCTCATCAATATTCCAGTAGAAATAATTAAGAGGTATTCTAAGATATTAATGGAAAATACAAATTTAAATCGGTATCGTTTCTGCTTGCGACAATAAATATCCAATTTCTTCCAATGATATTGACAATGTTCTTGAACTGTTTGCAGGAAATATTCATGAAGCAGCAAGTCTCTCAATACCGGTCCCCATAGAAAGATCTCATATATCTAAACGAGACTTACATTTATGGCCAATCAGAGATTGATAAAGTTCGTCTGAAAAGAAGTCAAAGAAGAATTTGACATACCTCCAGGAATCCACGGGATAAGACTGTTCTTAATCAAGTTTGTGGAGTCAGAAAAAAAGATATTGGTAAATTCCTTGAGGAAGTTGAACCAGGAAGTATTGAGCATAATATTTGGAATGCGACAAATTATAGCAAAAGACGAATAAAAAGGAAAGCGCCCATGCAGCGACTAAAAACGTGATGGACTGGCGAAGAAAAAGCTCAGAAATTTGCCAATCATCTCACTTTCATTTCTTTCGACTTTTGCCCACCCGCAGATAAAATAGAGACACTCGAGTTTACTGATTCTGCTTGTCAGACTTACCGCTCTGACCTGTTATTATTCTTGAGGTCATCGGAGAAGTGCAACGTCTTCAAAAGACTAAATCTCCCGGCTACGACAAGATAAACACATGTGCTATAAAAGCATTGCCCCATAACGCTCTACTGCACCTTGCGGCGGTATGCAAAGGTATGCAACCACCATTACCCCTCTCAGTGCAATTGTACTGAGATAGTCATGATTACCAAACCTGGGAAATCCGAAAACAAATTGTGCTCCTACCGTCCAATCAGCCTCCTGGCAGTATTCTCTACAATATTCGAAAGAATATTCTTGGCCCGATTATTGCCTTTGCTGCACGTAAGAAATATGATCCCAGATCATCAATTTGTGTTCAGGAGAAACCGCGCGACCGCAAAGCAGAGTCAACGTGTTGTTCAACAAGTTCTCAACACTCACGAAGACAGACCGTACTGTTTAGCCGTTTTTTTTTTATGAACGACTAGTGTTGCACCTCTGAATCTTGTTCAAACGATAAAAAAGAATCAGACATAAGAATAAGCACTAAAAACATCTCCAGGCTGGAAAGTCATGAAAATCATTTGGCATTCAACTTGCTAGAAAACAGTCAGCACACCCGAAGGTTGAATTGGTTGCACCCACTGGATTTCCCGTTGAGAGTTCCTAAATAAACTAATAAAAATGTCTTAAGATTGTACAACCAAATTCGCTTATTGTCGTTTAAGATAGATTGAAACCAGTAAAAAGAAGACAAACTTTGGTGTGAAGAGTATTACAACTTCGGCATAGCCAAAATTTGTCTTTTTTTTCTGTTTTTTTTTTTATTTATCATAATTGGACAACATTAACTATTTAACTGCTATACAAAATTTATTTGGAATTTTTATCGCAAAATAGGAACACTAAAACTTACCAAAATATTTTAAAAAAGGCTTTCCCATCAATTGACAACTTCTTGGACCTTTGGCACAAATCTTTAACATGAAAACGCACCTTTAAACACTGCCAGTGTAATTAAATCGTGGATCGAGACGAAAAATTTCAGACTTTTGAACTGGCCACCATACTCCCCGGACCGTAACATAATACAAAAGTTTGCAGATCCGTAGTTTGGAAAATGTATTAGTCTGGAAAGCAGTATTCAATAAAAACTAAACTTTTTGAAGCCACCCAACGATCCTGGGCTTCAATTTCCCTTGACTTAATCAAAAGCTTGTATGAATCAATACCAGATAGGATTTTCGAGGTTATTTTAAACAAGGACGCCGTGCCCATTATTAAAATCATAAACTTTTAACTTTACTTTACTGCTAAAAATTATCATTCATACATAAATAATTGTTTAATATGCATTAATGGTAAAGTGGGCTTATTAAGTGAAACAAAATAATATATGTACGTAATTAAGTTTTTTCTTTTTCATCTAGAATTTTTATTTATTTTATTGCAGTCTTATGACGCTATATTTCTAAAGAATATTAAATGACTGTGAGCATTTTGTGAGAATATACTTATGTATGTAGAATGAAAAGAAATCGAAACTGATACCTCAAAATGTTTCTATTTCATTAGTAATAATTTTTCAATCGCTTTTGTCTTTTTCAAATGCTTAAGTTAATTTCATATCAAAAAAATAATTCCAATAGTTTGAATTTTCTTCACATTCTTTTATAATTTTTTTTTTTTTCTCAAAATCGGAGAAAATTTCAAAATCTTAGGTTTAATAAAATAATAATGCCGATGATTATGAAAGAAAATTAAAAAATGTGTTTAAAGAAAATAAGAAAACAAAACGTCACATTAAAATCTAAATCTTATAAAAACAATATCATGATTGTTTACTTTCACATTATTTAATGAAAACATATGAATAATGCACGCCGAAATAAAATAAAAACAGTCAAATAATAATACTCAGTACAACTACAAGTCAAAATATCTACGAGTGGTCGTATTTTTGTCTCGGGATCAACCGACATCTGCTAAGAACCACTTATCCCAACCGCGATGCTGCGGTTATACTGGCAACATCTTACTTTCACGACAACAACCCCAAAATGTTCTTTATGCCAATCTACATGTTGATTAAGAAAAAACATCACTTACTTTAATTTTTTTCTTCAACTGTCACATCCTAAATATACCAATGCTTATTGTACAATTGTTTTGGAAAAAACAACTATTAACACATCGGAGCATACACAAACAGATAATCAGACCTAAATTTGCATTGCAAATGTGTATGTGCAGGATAAATATCCATATCCTTCGTATTTCCGTTCACAAAACTGCACCAACACTTACTCTTCAAATTTCTACCTCTCTACTACAATACACTAGTCTATATTTGAAGGTGAGTTTTTTAGTTGTTTCTTATGTTTTTCCTATTATCATTAATTGTTAATTTATTTTATTTTACATTATCATACACATTTAACTTTTGTATTTTATAGTACTTCAGTTTACATTATTTTATTTTAGTTTGACTTTGCACGTTCGTTCGTCTATAAATAATTCGTTGAATGGAAAGGTATGCTTCAGTGAACCAAAGTTGATGATCAGTCTTGGTTTTTTGCGGTTTAAAATTAAATTCGGTCTAACGAAAAATAGATAAATTTCAGTGACCCGAAGTTGATTATCTGATGTATTGCTTTCGTTATTCAAACGTTGTGACAAGTAAGGATTAGACTCGCCGTTGATTGTCTTTCATATTTAATTAACCCAACTTTCTTTGAAGGTGATTTCTTTTCTTTAAGTCAGTTATTTCGACGATTCAACTATTCAGTCAGTAAGCCCTGTATAAAAGTTTGTGTAATATCTAACAGATCTGTCGACTCGTTTGCTTTCAGCCCTACAATGCCATTTTGTGAATTTTTGGCTATTTCATTTGGCAAACATTTCCGAAATTAATCTTGGTTTAACCCTTGGAATTAAATTCTGCTTTCTTTTATTCGTCACGAAAGCTGTATTAGCTTAATTTATTTATTGATTGTATAAAGAAACTTTTGTTTTTTAAACAAAGTGAGCTGTATTAGCTTAATTTCTTTATTGATTATATAAAGAAACTTTTGTTTTTTAAACAAAGTGCATAAAAGCTTCTTTTAAACATAGTTTAAATTAAAGTTCTTATTAGATTTTTTTTTTGTTTTTTGACTTACCGAACTGAACACTATAAGTCTCTGACTCATATCCACAAACCATGAAAATTTCAAGATCCTCGGACTACTAGGAGGGGTACCCCCCATACAAATCGGGATCCAAATGAAAGTTCTTATTAGAACAACTTTATTTTTTTGTACTATCGACTTAAAATTTGGACACTATAAGTGTCTGACCCTTATCCATGTCTGCCCATGCCCACCAACCTTATGAATTTCAAGGCCCCCGGAATACTAGCAGGGGCTTGAAGAGTATTAAAACTTCGGCATAGCCAAAGTTAGTATTTTTTTATATTTATACTCTTCACGGGAGTAAATAGTATTATAAGTTTGTCATGAAGTTTTTAACACACAGAAGGAGACATCGGAGACCCCATAAAGTGTATATATTCTTGATCAGCGCGACGAGACGAGTTGATCTAAACATGTCCGTCTGTCTTGCAGCTGACATAATACTGCCACCATGGAATCCGAAATTCGTATTAGTTTCACAGACTTGGAAAGTGCTTTTTTTTTGTCTGGTATTTTGCACATACTTTTTTGCTTAAGTCAACTCTTATGGTATGGAAAAGGCTTTTTAAATATGTTTTTATATAGAAAACTGAAAATTTTACCATTTTAGTTCTCACAAGAATATAATATATACCGGAGTGTGATAGAAAACACCGACGTTTTTGATTTTGGGCGTTTTCAATTTTGTCCAAAAAAAAAAAAACCGCGACGATTTCATTTTTTGAACGAACTGTTGATTAAATACTGGTTTTTTTAGGGCCGTCTCAAACGTATCGTATTTGTGGCGACACTTATCGTTTATTTTTCTTTGGATCCTCATGCTAGTATTTACACTCAGCCACTGAAATATCTTGACTTCGCTCACTCTCATTCACATCCCTCACTCTATAAAAACAAAAAAAAAAAAACTTCTCTTCTCAACAAACAAAGATCGTGTAGAGCACCCCCTTTTTACCACATTGCATACATGCCAACTTCCGCCAATAAATTTATTAAAATTTTGTATTGAACTTATCACTTTCTACACATTATTCAAATGAAATTAAAACATCACAGCTTTATTACCAAGAAATTCAGTTAATTTTAACATATCAATTAATTGAATTAAAGACAAATTTGAATCTTCGAAAATTTTAAAATTTATGTACAAGCAGGTTGGCATATTCAGCATTGGTTGGTTTATCTTATTTCGTCTATTTTACTTCAATGGAAAAGTGATTTGGGTAAAATGCAAATTTATGCCTTAAAACAATAAAATTTTGAATTCTTTAAATGCAGTTTAGTGAGAAAAATAATACACTACAGTTCTTGGTACTTTTTTTCCTTTAATAACTTGAGATAAGAGAGAATTTAACCAAATCGCCTGTAAAAAATTAGACCGGTTTATCTTGTTCGGGTGTGGCTAAATTCTTGGCAGTTTGTACATTGTACTGGGAAATCCGTTTAAGGATATCTTCTATTATTAATCTTCGATGCAAAAGATACCACAAGTTATAAGTGAGGTAGACATCATCATCTTTCAATGTTTTTGCATAAGGCTCAAGTACGGTTCTTTGTTGCTATTTTTAATGTTAAAAACAAGCATCATGTACTATAAATGTACATTTAAAATAAACTATGCGAAATTAAGTTAATCATTTAATACAATGCTATGTGTTAAGGAGAGTTATGAGATTAGATTTCTTTTAAGGAAGAAATAGAATTCGATACAAAGTCATAGTATAGATTGTATGATTGACATAAAACACGAAATGGATCATGCTGCAAATAAGTAGTCTTACAGGTAACAAGTATAGGAGAAAAATTCCTTGTAACCCGAGAAGCAACATTAAAATTTGTACTACCGAGTAAGGATGGAGAAAATATACTGCTTACTTAGATTATGCAAGAATGTGACAACAAGAGTCATTCTACGACTGGATAATTTCGATAGGCGGATTAATTTAAGACGGCTTTGGTAAGATGGAAGGTTTATTTCAGGATCCTAGTGTAAGGATCCCATACACACGATGTGTATTCAAGAATTGGTCTAACCAAAGAAGTGAATAATAATTTAGTGGTGTTAGGATCATTAAACTCTTTAGACCAACGTTGAATGTATTCTAAAACACCTCTAGCTTTGCAGATGATACAAGAGATATGCGACTCAAAATGCAGCTTTGGATCCATCAACACACCCAGATCACTGAATTGTGTGACACGTTGTAGAGTGTGATGACTTTTTACAATTAAATTGAGATAAGGAATCAAGATCTTCTTAAAGAAATATTTATTAAGACGTTAGAATGTTTTATGGTAGATGGCAAATCCTTGATAAAAATATTGAGTAATAAAAATAACTCTTTGGTTTCTGGAAGTTAGATAGGATGTAATCCACTTACTAAATTGGGAGGAAAACTAAGTTTATTTAGGAGTACGTGGTGACAAACACTGTCAAAAGCTTTACTAAAATCTGTGTAAATGACATCCATTTAATGTTGTTGTGAGAAACTACAATTGACCAACGAAGTAAATTCTAATAAGTTGGTTGTAGTCAAACGCTTCTAGGTGAAACCATGTTGTGAAGTACTTAATAAAGGAAGAACGAAATGGTACAACTGAACGATGATAATATGTTCAATCAACTTCGGAATAGCGCAGAGTTTAGCTATTCCTCGGTAATTTGATATATTAGCTTTACTGCCTTTTTTGTGAAGTGGGATTCTATAGGACTGCTTCTAAATATTAGGTAAGACAGAGGTATTCAGAGATAAGTCAATCAATTTGCAAATTGGTCTATGCAAAGCATCAGCACATCGCTTTAAAATACAACTAGGTACGTAC